>JBAMBO010002266.1:0-134385 GCA_037044535.1 Lordiphosa magnipectinata | reverse complement strand
ATTTAGAAATTCTTGTCTTGATCCCGACTTTAGCTCGGGAGAGCTTGACTTTATCTCGATAAAGGCCTATGTCAACAATACACGGGATTGATTTTATCTTGTTATTCGAGCTCTAATTGTCCATCAGTCGGATCCAATCAAGAAGGTCCAACATTGACTTGCTCTCGGTTACTATTTTTACATTCGCTTTTGCCTTGGAATTTAATTTCGACTTAGGATCATTTGATTTTCAAGTACGGATCCCGTGACACGATTAACTCAATTGCCCGTAGATACTGGGACGAATTGTCTGGCCATCCTAATAAATTGGATGAAAAGTTGGAATGTTATTTTTCACCTTTCTTAGTTTAAACAATTTTTGTAGTAATTTGTTTTTATTTATCAATTCTGCTTTCTCTAATTACTTTGTTTTCTATTTTTGTTTTCTTTCTACTATTTGATTCGTGCAGGGACCGTAATACCCTGCTCAACAATAAAAACCGGTACATTCTTTTGTTCCGCATCCACTTCGTGTTTTCCCATTCAATAACTTTAATAAAAAAGAAAACGGATCTTTTTTCTTTTTCTCCCCAATATAATATAATAAATTACATACGCTTGAGTAATCTAATATTTATGATGAAACATGAGCATATATACATACCTAAGCAAAGCAACCATCCACACTTATCCACACACCCATTTCATATGCATTGGAAAACACAATCCCGCACCCAGGCACAGCCATTCAGCCAGCTAACCCGCCCTTCTCCCCCGTCACCACGGGACTCGTACTTACTTTGGGAGAGAAAAGAGTGCGCCTGTCAAAACAAATCCGTAAGAGATTACATTAAAAGGCGCATTTGGACAGCTCAATCGCAAAATAGCAAACACCTCTCATATTTGTACGCTCAAAAAAATATTATGTTCAATAAGTTAAAGAAGATTGCAATATTTTGGACATTGTCGTTTTATTCAGAAATAGTTTTAATAATTTATAATTGTTTTTTATGATCTTAAAAAATTAGACAAAAATCATTTTCTCGAAACTTTTTTTAATAAAAACAATTAGCCATAGAATATCTATTAGATGTTCATATAAGCGGAGTTATTTTTCAGAAGACTCGTTAGGTGCCGCTGCAATCGGCTTAAGAATGGTTAAAAAGGTGTTTCAAAGTCAAGTCTCAGAAATTATTTAAGCTTTGAACTTACTTTTTTGATGGAGTTTGCTATTTTTTCTCTGATCCAAACGGTTTTTGAGACAAAAATGATATCTTTGAAACTATTAGGAAGAGATTTCGTAGTTTCAGATTTTCTAAAACGAAATCACTTGTATAATTTGATATACATATAATAAAACTAAAATACATATTTTTGACTTAAATTATCATTTGAGGTTTTTCTTTTAATAAACTTTCAGAATCACTGAGTACTTTCAAATCCTTCTCCAAACGCCATCATGTATTGAAGTACTTTTACCATTAACTAGCACGCGCCTGGGAATGATCATTGTACCTGAACCAATTTTTCAACATGTTACTGCAGTGTTAGGAATTTGAAGTTTAAGTTAATTTCTAGTTCAAACCTGGTTCCGATTGTGATCCAGTTCTCTTATGAGATACATATTTTCAGACGCTGGATATATACATAGCTAGTTAAATTAGAATTTGGTTGGATCGTGAAGTCCATCAGCTCATAGATTTCTGAGTTTATGAAATTGTACCAATTAGTATACATTTTTTCGACGGATCCAACATTGCAAACCCTCGAATCAAGTCCCAAAAATGCAAAAAAGTTACAGTTTCGTTGTGAAATAATTTGCACGGATTCCAATAAAAACCACAGAACGATAAGTGGAAAACGAAACGGCTCTCAAAATTGTATGAATTGGACTCTAGGAGCTAAGTCATTTGCGACTGTTAACTTTATTCAAATTTAATGAAAAGACTCGGCGCAAATACATTTCAGTAATATTAAGAGATAATCTGTAATATGCATGCTTATTTTGATGACCTCAAAACAATCTTAGTATTTAGAAGGGATACAAAAATTGGATTACTCAAAATAAAATATCACAGATGAACTTCAAGTTGAAATTATCATTACAGCTTATTGTCAATGCTAGGAAGTACCTATGTATTTGTACCTAGGTACAATGTACATGCCTAAATATATACAAATTTGGTGTACTTTTTACCTTACCTCGGTATTTCCCAATTCGAGTACCTTTTACCTTACCTAGGTCAAAATCTTCATTTACCTTGTCAAAAGGTAAGGGACTAGGTATTTAAATTGAATTTCCTTGAAAGTGATGAGACAGGGTGCGTAGCTAATTTAATCATTCTTCCAAATTCCATAGATTTCCGAGCTCATGAAAGCAGGGAATCAAACCGGTGCCGGAACCGTATACCGAAAAGGACCGACAAAAACTCGGAACCCGAACCGAAATTTTTATACCCTTGCAAAGGGTATTATAATTTTGCCCAGAATTGTGCAACGCATAGAAATATTCATTTCCAACCCCATAAACTACATATATTCTTGATCAGGGCGACGAGCTGAGTCGATTGAGCTTTGTCCGTCCGTCTGTCTGTCTGTCCGTCTGTTTTTACGCAAACTAGTCTCTCAGTTTTAAAGCTATCGAGCTGAAATTTTGCACAGAGTCTTCTTTTTATTGCACGCTGCTAATATGTCGGAACCGACCGGATCGGATTACTATATCTTATAGCTGCCATAGGAATCATCAATCAAAAAATGGGTCTTAGTGAGAAAAACTTTTTTGTTCTTAATGTTAGCGTTCCCAAACACGGTCATTATTAATATTATATGCTTTCAAACAGATTTGCAAACTTTAGTCTAAATCGGATGACTATATCTTATAGCTGTCATAAGAAGCATCGGTCGGAAAATGGGACTTACTGAGAAAAACTTTTTTGTTTTCAATGTTAGCATCCTCAAACTCTTCCATTATTAATATAATAGATATATAATAGATATATAGAAGTCGGGGCCCTGTCCGGGAAACGTTAAGAAATGGAAGTGTTTTATAAAGTTAAAGTTTGGTTCGCCCATTTTTAACCTTGATATAATTGGCATTGATGTAGGGCACATCCTCGTTGCCCGATCCGGTTTTGCTCGGGCTCCTTCTGGGGGTCAATTGTGGCTGCACTATCCGCTAGACTACCGCTTGATAGGATGCCAACAGTTCCTGTCCACTGAGCGTTCATTTGGTTTGTCATTTTACTGTCTCGATCATTGAGCACCGGCGGCTGTTCAATGATATTCCTCTTGGTCTGGTAGCTGTAATCGAACACATAGGTGAGGCGAATCAAATTGACCTGATTGAGGGGACTGAAGGCGCTTTGAAGTGTTTGAATGCTGGCCAAATACATTTTAAACTCGTCGCTGGTGGTTTGTGGTGACAGGGGACGTCACATGATGTTGCGCACACCGCCACCAACATCCACACAGGTACAGACCAGACCGTGATCCGGTCGCCGGTGTTCTCTGGCGGGTTTCCGAGTTTTTCTTATCCGCCAAGTCATACACCTAGCTCTTCACTTTCATGGCGTTTATTAAATTCAGTTTGTCCGCCCTAGAAAATGACATTAGGAGACGCTTTCTGCCGGAATCTTTTTTAGCTGCGCTCATTTTCAATTTGGCCTTCCAATTTGGCTGCACAAATTAGTATCGAAAATTATTTTTCTCACGTCACGGCAAAAAAGAGGCTTTAACTGCGCTTAAAGGCGATGTTATTTTTGCACATAACGTAGTGGCAAACGTAAGCATATTTCGCTATTGGTAGAAACCGAATATGAAACGGCCACACGAAAAAATTCCTCAGCAGTTTTTTTTATATAGAATTTTTCATTTCACGGCCGTTTCCGTACCCATGGACACCGCCCTTTAGGCATTAAAATTTAGTACTTATTATAATTTAAGTTAAAACAAGTTTAGCGAGTAAAGAACAGTGTTCAATTGGCGAATAAATAAATCAGCAATCCGTTCTCCTTTTTTCCCCTTTTCTTAGGCTCGTGCTCATTTAGGCCACAGGCAAATGGAGAGTGCTCCATAATAAGAAAGATGGAGTTTCGGGAGTAAGGACATTGATGAGAAACGCAAGTTATTTAAAAAAGGTTCCGAGCGCACAGTTATCTTTATCTCAAGCAAATCATTAAACTTCAATGGAAGCCAGACGCTGATTAACCAGCACGACAAACAAAGATGTACTGACACGGTCATAGTAGGAAAGCATTAAAATCCTAAAAGTGTGGCACTCGGAGTTCTTCACCCACTAAAACCACCCCTACTCAACGTTTCCCACTAGCGGAACTACCGCTAAGCATTACTTCACAAGGAGGAGATGGCACAAAGGCCGCCGCTAGATTCCTATCTAGTGGTTGAAGTCGAATTGCGCTGTCGTTTAGCGCAAGGATTTACGAACCTCTATAGCCATGGTGCATATAGTATTCCAATTGTTTTGCGAGCTGAGTAGGATGTCCATCAAGTCAGTGACTGTGAATGACCTCCCAATACCTAGGCACAGATCTTCCTGTTCGGCAGCGAGACTCGAATACATGTTCTCCGTCTTCTATGGTCCGCCAACTGCTACGCTATCGAGGTCCACCAATATTTGCCATATTTCCCGAAAAGGCATTCGTTGCTTTGATGTTTCCTCATAGTAGGCTGGGGAGATGGAATTGTCAAGCAGCAATTCAATATACTTAATAAGCTCAGTCTGGAGTAGTCGTTCAGAGTGTACAGTTCAGCAAACATTTATTTATTTTTTTCTGTTTCTTAGATTTCGTGTAAATTTATTTATTTTTGATCAAAACTGTTGCACTTTCCAACAACAGCAACAGCAACATATTTATATTTTAAATTATTTTTCTTTTGTTAAATTTTTTTTTTGGTTTCGTAGAATCACGAGCGTAGTTAAATAATTTCGAAAATACATGGTGTGCATATTGTGTGCGCTGTTTCTGTCTGCCAGTGGTGCTCCGCTTGCTAAACTTAATGTACAAACTTATTTACATGCTTAAAATGTTCCGCCTTCCTCTCAAGTTTCAAGATATGAGCATTTCCAAACTGAAATGACGTTACGTTTGTTCAATAAAATGTTTTTAAAAAATATTAAAATCTTGGATTTTTAAAAAGATGGTTTTACATTTGGGTAGCAATTAAGTAGCACTACAATCAGCAAAAACAATGACATACATCGATCATAAGGAGTTAAAGATATAATATTATATGCTTTCAAACAGATTTGCAAACTTTGGTTTGTTTTCAAGTAAATCGTTCTTAAGATTGGTGATTATTAATATTAAACGCTTTCAAACTAATTTGAAAAATTTAGTTGAAATCAGATGACTATATCTTCAGGCTGCCATAGGACTTATCGGTCGGAAAATGAGTCTTAGTGAGTTAGATTGTGAATTTGATATGTTTTCAAAAAGATTCGCGAAATTTGGTCGAAATTAGATGTTCATCTGACGGAAAATGGATTTTAGTTACAAAAGTTTTTGATTTTTATCTAAGCGTTCTTAAACTCTGTCATTTCAAAAACAGCTTTTGCAAGGGTATAAAAACTTCGGCACAGACGAAGTTAGCTTGGCCTTCTCGTTTTATACCCTTGTAGAGGGTATATTAAAATTGTCCAGATGTTTGTAACGCATTGAAAGAAGCATCTCCAACCACATAAAGTATATATATTCTTGATCAGCACGACGAGCTGAGTTGATATAGCCATGTCCGTCTGTCCATCCATCTGTTTCTAGACGATCGTCTCCGTCAGTTTAAAAGCTATCTTAACCAAACTTTGCACGAAGCCTTTTGGTACAAAGACACTGCACATTTATCGGAACCGGCCAGATTGGATAACTATAGCATATAGCTGCCATAGGAAATACCGGTCGTAAAAGTAGTTTTAGTAGGAAAAAATTTTTTTGGGTTCAACGCGAACGTCCCCAAACCTCGTATTTATTAGTTATAAATGCTTTCACATAACTCTACCAAGTTTTATTAAAATCGGACCGCTATATAGTATAGCTGCCATACAAAAGATAGTTCTGAAAAAAAGTCGTTGTAGGAAAAACTTTATTGTTTTCAATGCTATCGCTCCCAAACTTGTTACTGGTCAATATTATATGATTACACACAAATTTGCCAAGTTTGATCCAAATCGGATGACTATAGCATATAGCTGCCATAGAAACGATCGGTTGAAAAAGTAGTTCTAGTGAGAAAACCTTTTTTGTTTTCAATGGCAGCGTCTTTTTACTTTCCAGTTATGAATATTATCGGTCCCCACACAGCTTTGGGGAATTTGGTCAAAATCGGATGAATATATGGTATAGCTGCCGTATATAAACCATCCGTTTCTGAATTTAGGAAATAACTAAGCTAAGAATGTTCGACGAAAATCATTTAAAACCTTAAATTATATATTATAAATTATACAAGCTGCAAGGGTTTGTAAACTTCGGTCGAGACGAAGTTAGCTTTCCTCTATTTTGAATTTTCTAATGTAATTATTGATTGTTTATAAAATTTATCCTTAGTTTAAGTTAGTATATTTTTCTATTGTTTTCAAATCGATGTCAACCTGTGATTAGTGCCATAAACATAAATCTCCATGTACTTGTAGCACTAAGATAATAATAATAATAAACAAACAAAGTATCATTTATGATCAGCAAACGAGCGCATTTATGACTATTTTTATCAGACTGAGGACTCGAATGTGATCAGAAATTTAATAAAATGCTGGCTGGGTAATTAAAAAGTATCTTTTTTGTACCTTTACCTAGTTACTGTAATTTTCGAATACCTTTTACCTTACCTAGCGTATTTTTTTTTGATAATTACCTCGTACCTTACCTTGGTAACAAAAGTTAGCACTTTTCCAATCACAGCTTATTGGGTAATTGAAATTGTAATTACCATTACAATTACAATTATTTGGTAATGATGAATTGTATTAACAGTACAACTACTTTCATGTAATGAAAAATTGCATCGTAGATTACTTCAACTACTTTTAATAACCAATAAAACAATTTAATGGTACAATTACTGAAATAACTGTAATGGTAATTGTTATTTTTAGTTACGAAATAATTGTTATTGTAATTGTAATTGCAATACAAAATTTTATTACCCAAAAAACTGTTATGTTAATTGTAAAGGTAATTTTGATTTACAGCACTGATTTCAAGTAATTTTTAAGCTTACAGATTTGAGAATTTTAAGAACAAAATAAGCTCCAGGTTCAATTTCGGGCATAACTAAATTTGGATGACATTTTCTTGTGAGCCTGCTTGCCCGTTGCGCCCTAGTAGCCCAGATTGTTGCTCCGCTTAAGTCAAATTTGAGTGCATTTGGTAATTTTTTGCTACCCACTTTATTAAGAAGCCACCAGACTTAAACATCACATAACACTTGTAACTTTTCGTTCTAAAATTGCATTTATCTTGAATTTGTTGTCCTTTTTTTTGTGGAGTGTATGCATGTGTATGTACCTGCATGGATATCCGACCAATGGATTTACAAGAAGTGACGCCAAACCAGCAGCATCCAACACCCAACTCAAATCCGTCTCGGCGTTGGGCCACAAAATGATGGAAAGTTGTGTGATGCGAGCTGACAGTAGTTTTTATTACGAATTCATGTAATTTTGATACGTGCGTCGATTTTGGAAACGTGAACCGAACCTGATTTCATACACAAAATTATGCTAATTTCATTTCCGAGTGGGAAATATGTGAAATTTCGTAAGCCCAGGCATCTTCTGCCCGACTAAGCCTGAGCAGAAACATTTAATTTATGATTTATTAATAACAATAATATGGAATTTTGCATATATGCAAAGTACTCGACCGCACACAAGACGGAGCTGTGGTCGGTGACGGAGACGGGGGCGGAGGGGGAGGCGAAGCCAGTTGGCATCGATGTTCAGAAAGGATTTGCCATGCTAAACATTTTGAAAAGCCTTAAGCTATTCAAAAATTACATCACTCGAGTAAATATGAGAAAAGAAGATGGCCAGGGAGTGGCGGGAGGGGCAGCTCGCCCCACGATTAATGGCAACGAAAAATGTAATGTAGCGTCCTGATTTCAAATGGGGATATACGAGTCGACTCCACTCGAGTCGTCGTCTGTCTGTGTGTGGGCGGGCAAACAAAACAAAACAACCCAAGGAGAAACAAAAACAACGTCGACCAGGAGGAGCAGCGGTTCAATGGTCGGTTGATTTAACCATGCAATGGGTCAGTCCAGTTGGAGACGACGACGACGACGACAACCCAACTGAGGGAAGGCCCCTTAGCGCTCTGTGTATGCGGAAGGAAATGGCAACGGCGACTGAAGGAATTGGGGTAAAAGTTGCGGTCGCCTGCCGAAGGGTCCTCGACATCATCGAGAAATGAAAACAACTCAAGCGAAAATACAATCATATTTTTATTGCCGGCTGGTTGGCTGCATGTCGGAGCGAAGCCCAAGGAAGCGGACACAACTGGCAACTGGCAACCAATTCTCGTTTGCTCGCTCGTTTTAGTCGATTATTCTTGGAGGCGTTTTTCTTAATAGCAACAACAACAACAACAACAACAACAACAACAATGGCCCGCAATAACCGTCAGAAAATGAGAGCTCAAACTCATACTCTGCGGGGACACCAAAGTGAAATGAATTAAAACTGAATCAAAACATCTGGACGGCACGGCACGACCATGAGACAACACAAACATCAAACCCAACAGTGACATTTCCACTATTTATTTGTAATGGCGAGAGTATCCAGGGATGAGGAATAGAAGCAGGAGGAGAAAGGGAAATACACTTGCGGTACTGGTTTTTAAATAACGTACAATCAATTTTGTGCCAATCCTCTGCCGGATTTTGCTTAAAGGGAACTGGCTGAATATCAAATACAAATAAGGGATGGAAGGTCATGATGGAGTTTTTTTTTTTAAATTACGGGAACAAATAAAATGTTTGGGGCAAATTTTGAGGTCCCGTCTCATGGACTTAAAACTAGTTCACGGCCCACCCGAAAACGTTGTTCGATACGGTTCAAGCGGGAGTCCCGTCCTGCGCTCTTCTGTAGACCTAAGACGGGCTTAAGCCCACTTCCCCCTTATTAGACCTAGGGGTGAACTGTGGGAGAGGGGAATTACTCCAAATTGGGGGGGGGCGGTAGGATTCGTGGCCAAAATTGAAAATATACCTGATCTGCCTGCAAGTATAAGAAGCTGAGGTCGCAAAAATCGGTCCCCTGTTTGCCTTTGTCAGAAATCGTCAGCTTCCGTGCGACCACATTGAAAATAGGTACCGAAACAACCTTTCACTACGCTCTCTGCTTCTTTTGGTTGTGAGAGGAGAGAAACACATTTTTTTTATTTTTTTCCTCTTTTATCTTTTTGGGACCGTTTGGCCTAATTCCCGAGTTCAAAAGGTCTTCTTCGAATGTATGCGTCGGTGTGTAAGGCTTGGCTAACGATATGAATGTATGCGACGAACTATATGAGCTCTCTTGTTCTCTCTCGCATAGACTCTCTCTCTGTTTATGTTGGTTGCTGTCAGACCGATCAACCACAGCCACTTAACAGTGAGCGCGATAACCGAATACATTCTGTTGCGGGAAGCCCGATCCCCTTTTATATTTGGTTTTTCGGTCAGTGACGTGAGCAGAGCGAACTGAAAAAATGGTTGAGAGTTATTTACGAGCTATGATAAGAAGTTTCTGTCCCATACATGTCAAACCTCTATCTCTTACCATCTCTGAGATCTGTGCGTTCATACAGACGGACAGATAGACAGACGGATATGGCTATATCGACTCGGCTGTTGATACTGATCAAGAATATATATACTTCATAGGGTCAGAAATGATTCCTTCTCCCTGTTACATACTTTTGCACATACTTAATAATCGTCGTGTACCTTTGGTACTGTAATGTGCAGGCTGTTGTGTTGAACTGTTCGGCTGTAAATTTGTACGATGACTTTTTAAAACATTGGCTGTAAGGCTGGATTTCAAGGTGTGCACCTCTAGCTATGCTCTTGTTAGCTCGAAGGATTGTCGGGGTTCTTTTCTACTCTCTATTCTGTCATACGCACACATTCCCATAATATTTTAGGAGCACGGTTAATAAATCATTAGACATTAGAAAATTTATATGCGAAACTTTGAAGCTCCCGACGGATACTTGTATCATATTCCAAAAAGCAGTGGGAAATCTGATGATCGTGATTCCCTTCTTTACCCTCCCTGCCATTGCCATACAAGGAATTATATAATATATGGACCCTCAAATAGGCTCAACACAGGCTTAGATGCCGCTTGATCTTTTCATGCTTTACTTAGGACGAACAATTAAAAAGGGCTTTAGAACATTATTATACGCTTGCAAAGGGTATTATAATTTTGCCCAGAAGTTTGCAACGCATAGAAATATTCAAATATTCATAGAAAAATTCAAAAAAATAGGTCTTACTGAGAAAAACTATTTTGTTTTGAATGTTAGCGTTAATTATTAATTATTAATATTTTATGCTTTCAAACAGATTTGCAAGCTTTGGTCAAAATCGGATGACTATATCTTATAGCTGCCATAGGACCGATCGGTTGGAAAATGGGCCTTAGTAAAAAAAATTTTTTTGTTTTTAAGCAAATCGTTCTTAAGGTCGGTGATTATTAATATTAAACGCTTTCACACTAATTTGACAAATTTGGTCGAAATCGGTTGACTATATCTTAAGGCTGCCACAGGACTAATCGGTCGGAAAATGAGTCTTAGTGAGAAAAACTTTTTTGTTTTCAATTTTATAGTTCTTAAACTATATGATATGTTTTCAAAAAGATTCGCGAAATTTGGTCGAAATCAGATGTTTATCTGTCGGAAAAAGGGGTTTTAGATTCTTAACCTCTGATATTTCAAAAACAGCATTTGCAAGGGTATAAAAACATCGGCTTCAGCTTAGCCTTCTCGCTTAAAATTTAATTAAATTCAAAGAAATGGTTTGGTTGGACTTCATATCATTCATGTTTCATTTACTTACATATATATAGAGGTGATAATGATGCTTTTTTTTAGAACTAAGCAAAATGGACAATATAAATGACTAATTAGTATATCAAAATATAAGATGGAAATCGTAGTATGGACAAAGTACTAAGTTAAAGGGGCCAACATAATTCAATTCAATCATTGCTTTTTGTATGACTTCCATAGGTATGCAAATTCAAATATAATAATAATATGGGCCATTTAGCCACTTTCTTACCAACTTTTCAGCCGTACTCACTTCGTGACCGTTAAACTCAAGGATGATGATGAGGGTGAACTGTTGTGGGAGTTAAAAGAACTTATAAGCATACACATGTTCTCATTCAAAATCAGTTTTAAGTTCCATTGTGTCCATACCCGATATCCAATCTTGATCAAATGAACTAACTTAAGTATAATTTTTAACTAATAATATTGAAATTAAGATCATATCTTTAATATTACGAATAATTCCTATTGAACAGTTTTAGAGGCCCTGTCTTGTGCATCCGTTCAATGCAAACGCGACTGCAAAGTCGACTCGTACAGTTTGAGAAGCATTGATCACAAAGAAGTGATAAGCAGACAATAGATCGAACTTCATTTTGACGATTATGATCTTCTTAGCATTGAACTTGAATTTAAAACAGCTGATGAGCAAAAGCCAGAGAATAAAATGCACGAGCGGAGCTTTTTAGGCTGCGCTACACTGGAGTGATCGGGTATGCCAATTATATTGGGACCCTTACTGGACGTGAACCACTTGCTGGCGGAAATGGTAATATCAATTGCATGTCGAAATGGTCTCACTCCAATATCACTTGGCTATATGCATTAGGAATATATTAATTCTGCAACCGGTCACAGCGCTGTCCAATAACTTAAATCGCCATTGTTTTTGCTCTTCGGAATTTGCTTTTGGTCTAGTTGGTGATGTTACAGGTGCTAGCTGATCCGGTGTGCCTCCCAGCAGCTAGGGCATGGCCAACATCTCCTCCCTGGATGTATCGCATCCCAAAACACGATTTAAACATGGTTTTCAATCGTTGCAGATCCAGGTACCGGTTTGGACCCTGGATCGAAGAAGACACAGAGCACCGTATGTTGTTTTCCACGTGCACTATAAAATAATTAGTTATTTCATAAACTCATTACTTTCAACATTTGAAAGAGTATATACCTTGGAGAAACGAGTTCCGGAAGATTAAGTAGTTTTAGAGTATATTTCTTGGGTTACGTCACTTTTCACATATCCACAGTGTACAGAGTGTATAATCAATTTGACACAGGTCTTGGGTTTCTTACTCCGAGCGCTATTCTAAAGCACTGAGGCCTTAGCATTGATGCGTGGTATATTTAACCCCCGATGGTGAAGAGCTTTTCTGTTAGAGAGAGAAACAATGTTTTACTCATCGCAGACATAGGCAATGTGTGGGAGACGTCCGAACATAAATGCATAATCGTATGATCTTAGCCCTCTGCCACGTCGCATTGAGTGAGAAAGCTCGACTGTGGGAAACTTTCAGTTGAGCTTGAACTTTAAGTTCGTTCTTTTGAATATCGTAGAGCGCTTTGATTTCAAGAGAATGGAGTTTTACGATAAAGCTTCGGTTTGTCGTTAAATTTGAATCAATTATTCTGAAACTGGCAACTACAGAACAGAATATACAAATAAAATAGAATAAAGGTTTTAAATGATTTTCATTCCACAATTCCATTTTAGCGTTGAACAATGTAAGCTAAGTGAACAATAGATGGTGCCACTTTTTGGCTGTCCTGTTTGTTATGTGGCAGCTATACGAAATATTGATCCGATTTTGAACATACTCGCCAAAATTGTGCTGAAACAGATACTATTCATAACTGGAAAGCATAAAGACTCTTCCATTGAAAACAAAAAAGTTTTCTCACTAGAACTACCGATCGTTCCTATGGCAGCATTTTGATATGGGCATTTCCACAGAAAAGTCCACCGAAACCAAAAAATTAAGTGCTTTTTTTATCATATTTTCATGAGGAAACAATCAAAATGAACTAATATGAGCCAATCTTGAATATATTCATATTCCATTTCGAGATTTTCGAATGCAAAGTCGCGCAAGCACCATTTTTCTTATTTGGATACGTTTTGTTGTCATAAAAATGCCTTTAGATTGCATTGATTTTTGGTCTCTAAAATATTTCTAGGCGTACAAAGAGTTAAAAAATTTTACAGAAGACACCATAAGAAACAATGCGATTGCAATTAACTGTAAGTTTTTGCTTTATATTGTAACAAAAACAAAATAAATAAAATGTGAAATTATAGTTACGTAACGTCAGGTAACGTCACGTCAGATACTTATGCACAAAAAAAAATGTAGAAAATATTTTTGAATAAGGTTACCCGGAAAATAAACTTGTATTATTTCAAGTCCTACCAAACAAATGTTTATACAAAAAGCTTTGGCTAATTCGCAGAGTTTTTTAATTTTCTAACTTCACTTAATTTTCGTCACTTCAGTTTGGAAATGCCCATATCTCGAAACTTGAGAGGAAGGCGGAACATTTTAAGCATGTAAATAAGTTTGTACATTAAGTTTAGCTAGCGGAGCACCACTGGCAGACAGAAACGGCGCACACAATATGCACACCATGTATTTTCGAATTATATAACTACGCTCTTGAATCTCCAAATCAATTGACACATATCAAATGTGTATAACTATAAAAATGTTGTTGTTGTTGTTGGAAAGTGCAACAGTTTTGATCAAAAATAAATTATTTTAAAAGCAAAATAGAAATCTAAGAAACAGAAAAAAATAAATAAATGTTTGCTGAACTGTACACTCTGAACGACTACTCCAGACTGAGCTTATTAAGTATATTGAATTGCTGCTTGACAATTCCATCTCCCCAGCCTACTATGAGGAAACGGCCATCAAAGCAACGAATGCCTGCCTTATCGGGAAATATGGCAAATATTGGTGGACCTCGATAGCGTAGCAGATGGCGGACCACAGAAGATGCAGAAAATATATTCGAGATTCGCTGCCGAACTGGAAGAGCTGTGCCTAGGTATTGGGAGGTCATTCACAGTCACTGACTTTATGGACATCCTACTCAGCTCGCAAAACAATTGGAATACTATATGCACCATGGCTATAGAGGTTCGTAAATCCTTGCGCTAAACGACAGCGCAATTCGACTTCAACCACTAGATAGGAATCTAGCGGCGGCCTTCGTGCCATTTCCCCCTTGTGAAGTAATGCTTAGCGGTAGTTCCGCTAGTGGGAAACGTTGAGTAGGGGTGGTTTTCGTGGGTGAGGAACTCCGAGTGCCACACTTTTTGGATTTTAATGCTTTCCTACTATGACCGTATCAGTACATCTTTGTTTGTCTTTCTGGTTAATCAGCGTCTGGCTTCCATTGAAGTTTAGTGATTTGCTTGAGATAAAGATAACTGTGCGTTCGGAACCTTTTTTAAATAACTTGCGTTTCTCATCAATGTCCTTACTCCCGAAACTCTATCTTTCTTATTATGGAGCACTTCTCCATTTGCCTGTGGCCTATATGAGCACGAGCCTAAGGAAAAGGGGAAAAAAGGAGAACGGATTGTTTATTTATTTATTCGCCAATTGAACACCGTTCTTTACTCGCTAAACTTGCTTTAACTTTAATTATAATAAGTACTAAATTTTAATGCCTAAAGGGCGGTGTCCATGGGTACGAAAACGGCCGCGAAATCAAAAACTCTATATAAAAAAAAACTGCTGAGGAATTTTTTCGTGTGGCCGTTTCATATTCGGTTTCTACCAATAGCGAAATATGCTTACGTTTGCCACTACGTTATGTGCAAAAATAACATCGCCTTTAAGTGCTGTTAACGCCTCTTGTTTTCCGTGACGTGAGAAAAATAGGTTTCGATTCTAATTTGTGCAGCCAAATTGGAAGGCCAAATTGAAAATGAGCGCAGCTAAAAAAGATTCCTGCAGAAAGCGTCGATTAATGTCACTTTCTAGGGCGGACAAACTGAATTTAATAAACGTCATGAAAGTGAAGAGCTAGGTGTATGACTTGGCGGATAAGAAAAACTCGGAAACCCGCCAGAGAACACCGGCGGACCGGATCACGGTCTGGTCTGTACCTGTGTGGGTGTTGGTGGCGGTGTGCTCAACATCATGTGACGTCCCCTGTCACCACAAACCACCAGCGAGGAGTTTAAAATGTATTTGGCCAGCATTCAAACACTTTTAAGCGCCTCCAGTCCCCTCAATCAGGTCAATTTGATTCGCCTCACCTAAGTGTTCGATCACAGCTACCAGACCAAGAGGAATATCATTGAACAGCCGCCGGTGCTCAATGATCGAGACAGTAAAACGACCACATACGAAATGAACGCTTTGTGGACAGGAACTGTGGGCATCCTATCAAGCGATAGTCTAGCGGATAGTGCAGCCACAATTTACCCCCTGAAGGAGCCCGAGCAAAAGCGGATCGGGCAACGAGGATGTGCGCTACATCAATGCCAATTATATCAAGGTTAAAAATTCGCGAACCAAACTTCAACTTTATAAATCACTTCCATTTCTTAACGTTTCCCTGACAGGGCACCGACTTCCTGGCCAAGTGCTATGTGACCACCCAGGGACCGCTGCCCAATACCATTTTCGAGTTCAGTCACACATGCTAGAGCAGTACATCCAGAAGATCATCATGCTGACCTGACCAACTTTACGGAGGCAAATCGCCAGAAATGCGCGAATTACTTTCCAATCGAAATGAACGAAATCTTTGCCGTGGCAGCCAAGTGCGAGGTGTTGGTTAAGTGCCGCTGCCCGGGACTACATCGAACTGCATTTAGTGCCATTGATCGTGCCAGACACAATTTTAAGGAAAATGTCGGAAGTGGCAATTACTAACGTTCACTGCGCTAATACTGCAGATTGTCAAAAGTCATAATAATAAAAACAATTTATTTATTATTAATTTCATTTAATAATAAAAATATATTAAAATAGCACATCAATTATGTTATATTCATAATCCTGCCAGGTGTTGTTGTTTGTAAGTTCGCGGGCATATTTAACAGCGCCAGAGCAGCGCAAGGTTTTTTTGAAACGTTTATCGAAAGAAAAAATTGTGTTATCGTGTTTATAGCAGCGGCTTAGCAGACTCTGTTACGAATGTGCGGAATATCAACTTTTCCACGAGAAATTTTTCGCGAACCGTGGATACCGCCCACATTGGGCTGAATTGGCTTTTTTTTCGGCATAAACTCTAAAAATTTATTTTTAGATAGAAAGTTGAAACTTCAAATATTTGCTGTATATACATACATCTCCTCCGTCAGTTTCAGAGCTATCTTTACTCAACTTTATACAAAATTTATAGGTACTTATACGGTGTACATTTGTTGGAACCGGCCCGATCGGAAGACTATAGCATATAGCCGCGATAGGAACGATCGGCCAAAAAACAAGTCTTAGTGAGAAAAACTTTTTTGTTTTCAATGCAAACGTCCCAAAAACCTCGTATTTATTAGTTTTCGATGCTTTTTCATAGTTCTAGCAAGTTTTATGAAAATCGGACAACTGTATAATATAGCTGCCATATAAAAGATAAGTCTAAGAAATAGTCTTAATAAAAAACACTTTTTTGTTGTTAATGCTATCGCTCCAAAACTCCATATTTTTAAATATTATATGCTTCCTCATAATTCTGCTAAGTTTGGTCCAAATCGGTTGACTGTAGCATATGGCTGCCACAGGATTAATCGGTCGATTGAATGAAAATCATTTAAAATCATCGAGCTGCAAGGGTATATACGCTTTGGTTGAGCCGAAGTTAACGTGCCTCTATTTTTTATGTCATTAAGCTTTCAGAAACGAAATTTCGGTTCATTTGATAGCGCAGCCAGTCAACCAAACTTACAGTAAATCTACAAGACGAAAATTTACCTTGTCTAAATATATTCAATTATTTCAAAATTGCTCAAATATGCGCTTAAGTTGTTAACTCTATATAAATGTATACACAATAACACTCACTACCACATTATCACTTTCGGTAATCCTGCGTCATCTAGCTAGTTCTGCTCCACGAAGCACAAGTATTGAGGCTAGGTTCTAAATAAAATATGTTCCATCAATAACATTAAATACAACACAAAACAAAAGCTTATCTAATTTAAGCGCTTTACACTAGAAAATACATACCTTTATGAGTATTTTGCATATTTTAAACCGCCATAATATACAATCTAATTAGAATGGCTGATAATCAAACATTCACCAAATTTTAAGCACAAACAAGGCACAATTAGCCTAGCACAAACAGGTCACTTTAACGGGCTGTCAAAAACCAGTGAAGGGCCAAAAAAAATATTATATCATATTTTTACTTAGGGGACACATTTATTTAACGGGAATAATATTAAGTTTATGTAAATATTAAAAAATAATTTAGGACTTTATGCCAAAAAAAATGGGAACTCCGCCCAATGTGCCGCCCTTAAAAGAGGAAAAGTACTCTGCTAAAAGATTTTAATCGCTGATTTGTAGGCCACTGGTTAATTATTGTTCGCCAATACACTTTACGCGCACAAGATATTATTTGTTCTCCAAAAGCTTAAGCATTTCTGATTTTCAAATATCATCTAGTTTGGACTTCCGAATATTAACTGTTTTTTTTTAAGTCGTGGAAAGAAAACGCATAAAAATTTTTTAATTCAGTTTTTTCAATTTGGTAGGGCAATTCAATGAGAAAAAATACAAAATTTACAAAAAGTGAATTTATGGTGTGGTTCAGAAGTTTTCGGCCTCCAAAGAAGGGTCTCCAAAAAAAAAAAGTGTGTCAAATGTTCATACGACTGTGAGAGTAAACTGCATCTGTTAAATCGTATGAACCTCCAGAAAAATAGTACACATTTCTTTGTAGAATTTTTTTCGGCGATGATCGAGGTCCATCTGCGTCGTTTGCCGCCTATTTCATCAAAATCGGTCCAGAAAATCTTGTATTATAGTGCGAACATGTTCGAAAAACATGGTTTCGTGATTTTTACGCACACAATAAAAAGTAAACATATATTTTTTGATGCAATACTTACATATGACCATTTCCACAGCTAAGAATGTGCCAATCGCTTGAATTTTGTTGCCTTTATTATGAAGAGAAACAAAGAAAAATTTCCGCATATTGATTTTTGGATAGCACTTGAGAAGCACTTTAGTTAATGTAAAAGCTGAGAGTTATAGACAGTAAGGTCCCAAGATACAGGCAGACAAAAAGGCATACGCAACCTTGAGCCAGCGATTTGCTTAAATGAGCCCACAAAATGCATTTTGATTAAAATAATCCTTATTGATTCATAAAGGGTGTTCAATTTGTGAATAATCTACATCAAAAAATTAAACATTTAGCATTTTAAGTTAAATAAATTAGCATTCTCTGCAACTCACCAAATCGCTAGAATTTTAATGGTGCCACCTTTTAACATTTGAATTTCGAAATTAATCGAATTGTGTTTTAAGGTGTATAAAATAGCGATTTTTGTGCTAAAACAAAAATAAAAAAAAATTAGATTGATTAGCAATAACTTTTGCGTTGATTTTTTGCTTATTTATTTTGCAATTTGTAAATCGATTTTTGCCAGTTTGAGTTCAAAAAAGTGGCAACGCTAAAACCAAAATAATGACGAGAAGCCGCTCAAATGTTAGTTAATTTGATTATTCTTTCGAATTGTTTATAATTTCAATAAATTATAATAGGAAATGCATCGTCCAGATGTCCAGAGCAAATCTTTTCTTGGTTCTCATGAAGGAGCATAAGGACTTGGCCCGCAATTTCACAAAGGGCGTCAGGTGGCTGCAGCCTGGAACAAACTGACCATGAATTTGGCCAACCTTTCCTCCGATTGCTTCAATTAAATAAAGCTGGCCCCAAGGTACTTATCAAGCAGCAGGAGCATTACCCACAGATTTTTGCATACGTATATCGTTTTGTTTACCCTGCGTTTGCCGTACTCGTGTTACCATACAGCAGCTAGAGTTGCAAGGTTTCATTTTTAATTTGGCGGGCGACAAATTACAATTTTTGCTGTTTGAATTAAAAAACATTCAACTCCGTTAAAGAAAATTAAGATTATTTTGTTTAAAAAATAGCTAACCAAATACTGAACATTTAAAAATATTACTAAAATCGCATGAAAAGGCTTACTCTAATTTGCCCTTGTGGGCTGTCTATCCTACGCAGTCAAGTTCGAAAGGGAAAGATGAAATCACTCGAAGTTCTGTGGCACGGCAAAAATTTTCGCACGATTTGACAAATCGCTAGTGAATTCTGTGGCACCCCTGTATATGGGCATTTCCACCAAGACCGAAAAATTAAAAGCGCTTAAAAACACTCTGTTTTATCAAATTTTCGATGGGAATCAATTAAATTGAACTAATGTAAGCCAATCTTACATGTAATCATAATCCACTTCGATATATTCGGTTTCACGGCTGCGCTAGCGCGAATTTTATAATTTGGACATAAATGTTGCACATTTTTTTGATAAAAGTTCCTATAGATTGCACTTACTTTTGCTATCTGAAATCTTTTTGAGGGTACAAAGGGTTATAAAAGAATGCATAAGAAACCATGAGAAACTATGTGATTGCAATGAATCGTAAGTTTTTGCTTCGCATTATATAGAAACCACATAAATAATATGATGGAAAAAAGTGTCGCGTTCGCAATGACACGTATCGAATCATATTTTATTTTGAAATAAAAAAAATCAACAAAATTTTGTTTTAATATACTGAAAAATTATTCAACATTTTAAAATTAGTCCCATTAAATGGTTTTGGCAGATCTCGCTGAGTATTGCTTTTATATTGATGGGCAAAAACACCACTTCCGTTTTTTGTCGCGTAAGAATCGCTCTTTGATTGGCTTTATCTTGGAACCAGCACTAGGTGAGCTCTACTTTTTTCTCACTAAATAAAGTGTTTCGAAAGTGCTACAAGTTAAAGTAACATAAGAAACTCGGATATCTTTTTTTGCTCATAACTTGTGTATTATTCATCCGATCTTTATCATTTCCTCAGCTAATCGATAAATAATTTTGATTACTAGATATCTCCTGAAGGAACGAACAATCTATCATCAAAACTGTGGGAGATATGACGTTTTTTCCAAATTCCGGGGGCGGGAGGGGGCGTGGCAAAAATTAAAAATAAACTTGATCTGCCTGCAAGTATAAGAAATATATGTCCCATACATGTCAGACCTCTATCTCTTACTGAGATCTGAGATCTCTGAGATCTGTGCGTTCATACAGACGGACAGACAGACGGACGGACGGACGGACAGACGGACATGGCTATATCGACTCGGCTGTTGATGCTGATCAAGAATATATATACTTTATAGGGTCGAAGATGATTCCTTCTATGCGTTACAAACATCTCGGCAATTTTAATATACCCTCTACAAGGGTATAATAAATAAATTAAGTCGGGGGAGGGCCGGGCCCGAACTTCATCAGCCGTGCGCTTGTCAGGCTCATCTGTTAATTTTCAGCAATATCGGTGAGTGGCCGTGGTCTTCTCTAGTATAGACCTGAAGTCTTTGGTCCACGCTTGTCGTGCCTCTGACCAGGCTACAGCATGCGCCAATATTTATTGCCCGGTTACACATCAAATGTGGGTAAAAGAGAATGGGTATATTAGCTAAGGGAATGGATGTGACGAGGTGGATCGGGGAACAGGTCTGCTCTCGAAGTGACACTGTGGTTAGAGCAAGACGGACATTGTCTCAAGTGAACTCGGGGCCTTCTCGCTAAGCAGTTAATCGCTACTCGCTACTTTCGCTGCATTGATTTGATCCGTTAGCGCCTGGATCAAAACTAAAACCAGTATCCAAAATATACTTCCATAGTCTTTAAAAAGTACAACTTGTTCTTTATTTCTGGCAGCACATATGGTACATCGTTATCCAGTTAGGGCCACAACTCTAGCATGCAGTTTTTCAAACGATCATAGTCCAAGTTTAGTTCATAATCCTCGTTCAACGCCTCTACCAACTGCATCAACATATCTTGTGTGAGCGTATAACCCAAAACTAGTTGTAGGTGCAACAGTTTTAAGTCGTCACTCGAAATTCCAACACTGCTATAGCACTGCTCCAAAATGCCAAACCACATCTCCAGGGGCTGGAACATTGGCGGGGCCTGCACCAGATATATCAGACCCAGATAATATGCAGACCAGGGGTCAGCCGGATCAGGATTCAAATTTAAGTCCATGACTTTGGATAATCTGAATCAGAATGAGCTCGTCTGGCTTTCAATACTGAAATGATAGACTGAATGGTATGTCAAGGCTAACTTTGAGATGGGGATTTCAATTTCATGCCTTGCCTGCTGGGGGTAAGCAGTTACTTGGAGTGCAGTCAACTATGAAACGAAAGCTTATTGAATTTCCATTAATCGCGTTGAACTTTGATTTCAAATCGGTTTAGAAGTTTAAATTCAACAAGCAAAAATATTTGGGAAAAATTAAAATTTTTTTTTCAAAAACGCACTGAATTTCTTTTTTAAATCGCCTAGGAAAAATACTAAAAAATACTAAAAAATTTAATATGTATTCTTTTAAATTAGAAATCGCATCTCTATAAAGAAAATTTCGAAACGAGAATTTTGTTATTGTCATAAGCCAACCACTTAGTTCCCACTCGGATGCTAGCATTTCTTACAAGTACCTTTTGGGTGTTGTCTAATACCAGAAGTTCTCTCTTTAGTTGAAAAAAGGCTCCTTTCTCTTCTTGCTGGGCGTTGCTAAGATTTTTTAGACATCGATCGCTGTACCTGCAAGGTTTTCTGGTACTAGCGAATACCTGTTTAGGCTGTCGACTCCATTTCGTTTGTTATTTCAAACTGACTGCTGCGGTAGGATTGTTCCTTTTTGGCAGACTTTATAATGCAACATTGTTCCTTCTTCTATGGGCTGATAATCGTTGCAGTTCTTTTTGCTCTTTATGTTTATCTATCTTTAATTTCTCCATTTCCTGTCGAAGGGCCATATTTTGAAGCCTCTCAAGGCGTTCATGTACTCTTCCAGCTGCTGCGTGAGGCCTCCTACGACCTGCTTTAGCTCTCCGATGTCATCATTTGTTGCCAAGTTAGCGATCTGTTCATCGAACTTCTCACCAAGATATCGTAGCAAAGCTTCAAAGAGCTCACCCAGCTTATTTATGGCTTGAAGAACAACCCCTATAGAGCCTTTTCCAATATGTCCTTTATGGGCGTTAGTTTAGAGCACAGTCTCTTCACTGTTTGTTTCTTTTGCGTTTTCAGTCAAAATTTATCCGCTTTCTTTTGCTTTTCCGCGGGTTAACCAAGAACTGAGCTCTTCTGGCCACCAAGTGCAGTCTCCAAAAGCTTAACAAAAATAGTGTAACAGACTACAGAGGGACCATGATTTAAGACCAATTGTTCGGCCACTTTGTGATACAGAAGATTGGACTAATTAGATACAGGTACCAACATAAAAACCGTGAAATTTTTTTTTAGATTTTTAAGAAAATTTTTTAAATTATTTTCTTTTCTTTCGATCGCTTCCTAAATTGACCAAAATACGAAGAAAAAGATCAAATTATTTTGAGTTAACACAATAAATACTCAAATTTGAGTGCACTCAAAAAAAAATCAATCCATACGGGATCAAATCATTCCCAATCGGTAATGAAAACAACCTAATTCCGGATATTCTTGACCCGTTACGAAAAATTATTCAGTTGATTCGACTTTTTTGATTCTAAAAAGGATTACATTTATCCCGGGGTAATCTTAAAAAAGATTGAATTAAGCAAATAAATCGAGAACAATTTAATCTCAATCCAGGATCATTTTAAGCAAGTTCGAGATTGTTTTTGAGCTCGACATGTAATATTGATTTGCTCCCAGGAACGATACCTCTCTTCTTCCTTTTTTCCGCCATATTCCATAGAATATCCTTATACCATACCAGTTTTGGTTTATTTAAAGCAAAGAAATAAAAAAATTTATTCGGCTCAACTGGGATTCGAACCCACCATACGCACTGAACACAAATAGAGTGGCATCTCATCGCTCACGACCATCGCCTTCGTTTGTTGCCGCATGTCAAACTTTGTCGCTCTCGCTCTCTTAATTATGAACATGTGATCTCGAAGGGGATTAAAGTAAGCACATTTGGAATGATACAAGTTCGAAAGGCTTGGGCCATTCCCTGAAAGCTTTAATTGTGTCGAATATCCTGTAAATCAAGATTGAATTTTCAAGCTCATGCCGGGCTTACTCCAAGATTAAAAAGATTTTTCTTTCTGTGTGTTAGTCCTCCACTCAATTTGATCCAAGTACGGTATTTATCCATAGATTTTTTCACCAATACCTTGTTTTCTTTGAAGAAGTGCGATTCTTAAGTAGAAAAAATTAAAATAGTTTTGTTTTGGTATTTTTTAATATTATTCTTAAGCGTTTAAAAATGTAGATTCTTTCGTTTTCGAGGAAAAAAGAAATTTATTTTCAAATATTTGTGTTCGTTGTATTCAACGATATGATTTGAAAATGCTCAACGCAAGTATTAGAAATTCCATAACCTTTCGATTCATATCTTGTTCGACTCCATACAACGTTTCTGCATTGAGATATGGCTTAAAATGTACCTACCGAAGAAACTTTAAAAATTCATTTTTAAATAACGTTCCCATTAAAATGCTCTTGAAATCGATTTTCGAGATCAGCATTTCAAACTACACTAAAAAATAGATCTAGTAGAAATGTGTTTTTTTTGGCGATAAACTAGTGTAATCCATATGTTTAACGATTTGTAGTAGAAGCCTTTGGATGGTAAACCGTCCTAAGTATCCCTGCAACGTACACACCCACATGGCGTTTTAAGACTTTATGAATCTATTGTAAATATCAATTAGAACGGCCACTTTCAATTGTTCTTTCAAATATAATTGTATAGATATTCATTCAAATCTTTTAAGTGATTTCAAAATGCTTTAAGAAACATCGATTAATCGATAGATCGATATTTTGAGGATATATTAAATATCGTTTTTATGAACTTAGAGTTTTAATATTATCGATTTTAATATTTGGGAAAACTTTAATATCGGAGTTGACACGGAAGTCTTTTCCAACCAAATTCCAACCCAAAACCAGAAATCGGTTGGTTTTAAATCTCTCGAATTTGGGAAAGAGATTTGGCAAAATTTACCACATAAACAATTTGGACAAGCAAAATTAATTTTGGAAATGTAAAGAACATTATTTTTCTTGAGGTAGGTTCCATCAAATGAAGTAAAATAATTGTTAGCAAAACCAACCAAAGGCTGACCTTTCAACCAAAACCAACTTGCCTCTCCAGCTGGCGACATCTATGTAACAATACAGGGAATAAGGGTTGCCAAGTTATACTTCATAGTTGGGGAGCAAATATTTTTAAATTTTGCATATTATTTTTGGAGAGCAGAGATTAAAACCGTAACCGTACCCGAAATCTTTATCATCAGCATCTAAGCATCAATTTTCTTTAAGCTTAGAATAAAATAAGCAATAAACACAGTTTATTACTTGAATAAAGGGTTCATTGAATCGACTAAAGTGCGAACCAAAACCTTGGACTCAAAGTTTCTAAGAACCGTTCCGTGAACCGGACCCAAGGCTTTAAGAATGATTTCAACTTACTAACCAAAGTGCTGGGGTTTGTTCGATCAAAGAATTATAGATATTATAGATGACGCATGTGAAACAAAAAACGATTTTCTTGGGAGCTGACATTGAACCCCAATTTTTGCTTCTCGCTGACTTTACGAGGAATATATGTATTGAAATTTAGCTAATCGTTTTAATAAATGGATGTTGATTAATTGCAAAGATTTATAGATAATATAGATGACGCATGTGAAAGAAAAATCGCTTGTTTTTGGAAGCTGACATTGAATCCCATAAAAAAAAATAAAAAAGTTTGTATGAGATGCGGTATCTATATATGTAATGTCTTTAGTTCGGTTTAGTCTGCTGTTTTGTTTACAGAGTACAATTTTGTGCGGAGTCCCTTGTATCCCAATTATTATTCCACTCCTTGACATTTTGTCTGCGAATCGCTATCTTAACTCACCTTCGAGTGCTTTGTGCTGGACCACTGTTTGTCCATATGCCACGTGATACTAAGCGCTTGGTTATCAAACCAAAGAAGCCTAAACTATGTGCATACAAATAATAAAACTATCAACGCGGCTGGCCGCACTTCAGCAACATCATCTTGGGGCCAAGTCCTCCCACCCGACCCTTTGACTGCTAAAACAAAAAAAAAAAAATAATAGAAAATATGCAAGCCAAGCAATTTGCATTTGCACACCGCAAACGGTAAAGCAAAACTTAAAACACAGCAGACAACGACGACGACGACAAGGTAGACGACAACAACAGCAAAATGCTGCAGAAATATGCTAAATTACGAAAAGACAAAAAAGAAGTTTATACCACCCAAAACAACAGGGGGAAAAGTACTCACAAGAAGTTGCCCAAAGTCGAGAGTCGGGCAAAGACAAAAAACCATTTGCTAAAAGGGAAGACGAACACAAGCAATTGTGGGTGCAGCATCTGCCAGTTTTTGCCTGGTACGGAAAAAAAGTAAAGACTCCGGCAATTGCCCAGCGTTTCCCAGACCTGGCTCGTGCCAAGGTGAGTAGAAGGCAAATAATCAGAGCCCGTACCCAGAGTGGAAAACCTCAAGCATGGAGGATGCTTGTTGTGTGCTGTTATTGAAAATAGTTTTACAATTTATAGAGTGGATGCTTTTGTCTGTGCCTTTTGTGGGCGTGGCTGCAGTTTTGCTTTTTGCATGACAAAGGCCCTTCAAATTGTCAGTTGAAATGTCAGCTCAAGACGGACCAGAGAGGGACCAGCAGGAGTAGTAGGAGAAGCAGTAGTAGAGCTGAACCTAAGCAGCTTTGTCAGCTTAAAGAGGGGCCAGAACAACAAATCACAGACACTGGAGGCCATGCCGGCCATTGGTCAGGCAATAATAGATCAATCTACGTTTGAGAAAATAGTCTTAAGGGTCTGTTCCTTAGTTCTTCTGCTTAAGCAACGGTTCTGGCCCAAAAAAATGTGTACTTTTGATACTTTCTTAAAATTGATGAACAATTACTACCCAAGATCAAAAAAGAAGCCGAAAAGTTGTTGATATTTTCCATTTTTCCGGTTGTTTTTTTTAATCCGGATGAAGCTGGATCAGAACGAGTTTAGGTTGGATTAGGTTGCAATGGCTAAAATAGGAAGATCCCATGTTCCTGTATTGGCTTTGAACAACTCTTAAACCAATTAATACGAGTTCGGAATCACACTTGATAAATATCCACCCTTATCAAATTTTAATAACTTCTGAGAAACACGCTATTAGAGATCTCTACGAACTTGCAAAGTTGCGAGAGGGAAATAGAAGCAGAAGTAACGATTTCGTCACACTTTTCATTTAGCATGTTACGCTTTACAGCACATTTGTGGGGTCTATGTAAATGGGCCGTGGGCCTCATTTTACTTTGAACAGTTAAACTAACATTGATGCTACTCAATGTTGCGTCGCCCTTCTTGTACTATCAAACAATCAGCTATCAACTGAAGTTAAACTTAAATCGAGAAGGTGATACACTTTGGTTTGGGTCGAAGTTTATTTACACATGAACTTGCTAGTTTTAAGCAGGACTTGAAATGCTTACGAAGTCAATAGGCAGCTTTCTTTTGACTAATTTTGGGAAGTTGACATCTATTTCGAAAAAAAAAAAAAACAAAAATACCAAGAACTTCAATATTCGGCATAATTTTGTCTTAGGTCAGGTCACCCTAGACTTGTGTTCCTCGTTGACGAAATACAGGGTTGACCATATTCGACGAACCCATCTGGCAACACTATTACTTTTGACAGCAATACCAGATAGACTACTTACATAGCGCATTTGAAGCGTCAGTAGAAGTAGATTTTTACCATGGAACAGTACACGCCACGCGAACGCTCTCAGATTGTTAAAATTAACATTCAACAAAACAAGTCAATTGTGAAAACTCAAAAACAAAATCATTATGACCGATGAAGCTCACTTCACGTTGAACGGAACGGTAAACAAACAAAATTATCGTATTTATGCCACTGAAAATCCTCAAGAGATTCAGGAGGTACCTCTTCACGATGAAAAAGTCACTGTTTGGTAAGGTCTTCTGTATCGAAGATGAAGATGGCCAAACGGTTACCGTCAATCAGGAGCGTTGCCATATGTTCATCGAAAGCGTATGGTGGTTTCAACAAATAGCACTCAAGCCGTGCTACAATCGATTGTTTAAGATCATTGTTCCCTTGCCGTTTGATGTCAGAAAATGGTGATTTTGTGCGTGCGCCGCGTTCACCAGATGTGACGTCTCCAAATTTTTTTTTGTGGGGTTACTGGAAATCAAAGGCTTACATCAACAAGCCAAGAACCCTAGAAGACCTGAATAACAATATCCGCCAAGAAATAGTCGAAATGTTGGCCAAAACCATGGAAAATGTTGCAAAACCAATACGCCGTAGGCGACCAATTAGGAGATATCATATTCAAAAAGTGAAGTAAACAAGTCTACTTGAACCCAATTAAATGAATTTTATTACGAACAGAAAAAATTTTGATTTTTCTTTAATCTTTAAAAAAAAAACATGGCTCCGTCGAATATGGCCAACTTTGTATATGGTGAAGTGAGCAAAATTATTTGCTTCGCAAGTCCGCAGAAGCCTTTAAGATTAAAACAAGTGACGAATTATATGTATATCTATACCAAAGATATCTATACCAAGACATTTTGTTGAATTTTTGTAGACACTAACGCAGACTTCTGATCTCCGTACATTACGCCAATCTTCGGTTCCATGTTTCAGTTACACTTGGTTGTTGTGGGTTACTAAGCAATCGAATGCATCGATCTTTATGATAAGCCAAATTTAACAAAAATTTTTCTGCCATCTTATATGAGTTTCTCAGATAGGTCTAATAGTCAATATGAGAAACTCACAAAATGTTTTTATTATAATTATAATTCAACACAATCAACACAATTCAACAGAGATAACTCTCAACATTATTGGGATAGCAATGGTAGGTCTGGACAACGCTGTTGCGGAATTGACCACTATTCACTTATCAGCAGACTTGTTGCTGTCACACTTCAACCACTTGCAAATAGCGCTATATGTAACTACCATTGGCAAATAAAGACTTGAGAATTCCATTTATGTGAAAGCCAGCCTAAAATTCAGCTGTGAGATTACCGTCTAAAATTATGCTATGGGTTGTAACATATAGCGTGCGAATATATTTCGGTGTACGATCTGATGTTGAGTTAGCTTAGCGGAGCACGCGCTGGTTCCGGCTACAAATTTGTCGGCAAAGGGATGGGTTCGATGTAAGAGAGTACCACTGTACTACTTGCTCGCTTATTATCAACAGTTTTATTAAATTTCGCGTGCGAATATCAGGCCTTGGGTTTTATTCAAAGGGGATAGGTTAAGGATTGAAAGGACAAGAACAGGTAGGAAAATATTAAATTCAGATTTACTCCACATTTAAAAGGATGACAGCTAGGTTGTCATTGCCGCTGCTGATGCTTAGGTGTTGGTGCTTAAGCTGTGCAGGTGTATTGGTGCCAGCTATTGCCCACCCTACCATGACCACCATCGCCGCTTGACCTAAGACAGGTCGGTGATCCCTACAACACCTAAAACATTCCTACCCCCACATACCTTAAAGACGCATGACTCCTCCTTACTCCAAAATTTAACACATATTTACGTTATAAAGATTTTTTTTAAAATTAGGATTCATGATTACTAAAAAAAAAACTAGATTCAAGATAAACTAGTACTATAAGATGGATAGTTTTGCATTTGACTCTATACTCCAATTTGGGCAGACAAAGAAACTTAAAAACATAAAATAAAATAGAATAAAATATTAATGTATATGTGAAATAAAAATATAAATATTGAATTAAAATATAGTGATTAAAAATATTTTAAAAGCCATTTATGGAGGATTAAATTCTTTTAGTTTTAAATTGACGGTGTGACTTTGGTAGTGCAATTGTTGGCAATATTAATTCGTTTTATATGTGTGAGCTGATCCATCACACGGGCCTCAACTCCAGTGGAGCGCAACAGCATCCACACTCAATTGATCTATGGAGCTTAAGAGAGAGCAGCATCCACAGGCAACGGCGATTGCCAGCAGTGCTGCCAGAATCTCTGAAGCAAAAATAGCTAGATTTGGGAAAAAAAGTTGCTAAAAATTGCTTAAAACTATGTGAAAATTGCCAAAAAAAAAAATTGATAAGCCATTAAAGTTTTCGTTTTCGACAAATGTATGTAATGTAATGATGAAAATATGATCACTTGTCGCAATCGCCGTGTGTTTGGCAATGTGTAGGCATACTGCCGCTTCTTGTTCCTCCGTTTTTGTTGAATTTGGAACGAAAGACAACTCTTTTTTTTTTTGGGTAATTGCGCCAATCGCAGCCACATGTTTTCTTGAGGCGGCGCACAGTGTAAGATTTTGCCTATTTAGGGGGACTTAAATCAAAAACAAGAAAGAAAGTCGGTCAAGCCCGACTATAACATACTCTGTACCCTTAACGTCTCAGCTCGCATTTGCTCACGAGTTATACGCGCTCATCTCTAAGTTTCACTCTCTCTCTCTCTCTCTCTCTCTCTCTCTCTATCTCACTAAGATTGACGTTCAATAGAATGCTGCGGTGGTGGGTGGGGTGGTGCTGGGTGTTTACTGGCCGTTTTTTGCTCATAACTTGAGTATCGTTCATCCGATCTTTATCATTCCTTCAGCAAATCGATAAATAATTTTATTTACAAGGTATCTCTAGAAGGTATCTTCAAAACTGTAGGAGATATGACGTTTTTTCCAAATTGCGGGGGCGGGAGGGGGCGTGGCAAATATTGAAAATAAACTTGATCTGCCTGCAAGTATAAGAAATATATGCCCCATACATGTCAAACCTCTATCTCTTACCATCTCTGAGATCTCTTCGTTCATACGGACGGACGGACGGACGGACGGACATGGCTATATCGACTCGGCTGTTGATGCTGATCAAGAATATATATACTTTATAGGGTCGGAAATGATTCCTTCTCCCTGTTACATACTTTTGCACAAACTTAATATACTCTATGTACCTTCGGTACAGAGTATAAAAAAAGTGCACCAAATTGAATGATTTTTTTTTTTAAATGTTAGAAAAATATCCAGTTTTTATGAAATCAAAAAAAAAATCAGTATCAAAATATCATTAACAGCAATAAAATAGTCATTAAACAGGCCACATTGCAACGCTTGAAAAATTCCATTTGACAGCTCGCATCAGGCACAAAATTAAAGCGATTAATATTTAGCCGTGAGAGTCTTGTTTCCAAGAAGTGCTATTTGTAACTTATTCTTGAATAGTTGAACTGCATTGTAATTTTCAATACCGGGTTTTAATACCTTCACTGGAACATTTTTTTATGTTTCCTTTTCTATAACTTTCTTTGACACCCACAGGAAAGAAGCTAAAACTCCACGGGTTGCATACTTTGAAGCGGATGACTTAATTTGAATTCTAACTGCTAATAGGTTTGAATTCAGAACGCCGTTACTTTTCAGGACTATTTATAGTTTTATTTCAAGCGCCACAACAGGGTTTAAAGGTGTTACCAATTGTTGTTGTAAGTTAAGTAAGCTACTGCTTTTATCTTTGGCTGTTTTGCCAGATTCTAAACTTTTTGTTAGTGATAGCTCTAGCTGGGCCAGGAATGTTGATTGTATTGAATTATAATCAACCTTTGACCTTGAGGCAGCCTAAAGCAAAAACTTTGACTAAAATCAAAACAGGTCACAAAAACCCATTATAAGTGTTCTGACTATATATAAAATCGACTATCTGATTTCTCATAAGTGATTTTTGACAGTCAACTCACAGTAAAGTTTACTGAGTAAGCTGAAGTATTGTTCGGCCGTATCATATAAGAACTCAGGCAAGTGTTAATACAGCTTTAGGAGCTTAAAAAAAAAGAAAAAGTGACAAATACATAATAAACGACTTCTTTGCTTCTTTTGGAGGAATTCAAATATTAACTAAAGATTCTAATGTTTGAAAGTTTTGGGTAAACTATTATTGTAAAGAACTTAAAAAAAGGTCGCTTATGCTGTATTAACTGTTCCTGCAACAGAAGTATTAGTCGAGCTCGCTTTTCCATTTTTAAATTAGTTTTATCTATAATTAACTTAAGGGAAAGCTCGAATATTATATTGAAAATTTCAATATTGAAATAAGTTTTTTTTGATTTACTTACATGTTTCCTATATTAGCAAAAAAAAAAACTAATTATTCCTGAACCCCGTTTCGAACCCGAACCTAATGTCAGCGACCTTCTGAACCCGTTCCGTGAACACGAACCCAAAAATATTCGACCCCTTGAGTGAACGTCTCCCGACTTGAGATTTAAAAAACTATTGTATATTGCTTACTTACTTCAATACTGTCATTACTCAAAATAAACCAGGGAAATAAACCGAATTGTATTTCGGTTTTGGTTCTAGTTCGTACAAAAACTTATGTTTCGAAAAGAGGTTCTGTTTTGGTTCCACATTATTTCGGTATTCGCTTCCGTATTGATACCTAGATTTTTATTTCGGTATACCTGACGTACCGGTATGTATTTTTGAGTCCATCTGGTTCTTAGCTGAGACATCACACCGGAAAATAAACGTTCTATGCTTACTTGACCTTTCCCAAGGAATACATACTATTCTGGACCACCATTGAAGAACGCATAGATGGAAACATCTTCGACCACATAAAGTATATATATTCTTGATAAGCATGTCGATCTGAGTTGATATAGCCATATCCGTTTGTCCGTCCGTCTGCTGCTAAGCTATCTCCTCCGTCAGTTTAAAAGCTATCTTAACCAAACGTTGCACGAAGCCTTTTGGTACAAATACGCTGCACATTTGTCGGAACCGGCCGGATCGCATGACTATAGCATATAGTTGTCATAGGAACTATCGGTCGAAAGAGTAGTTTTAGTGAGAAAAACTTTTTTGTCTTCAAACCTAACGTTCCCAAAATTCGTATTTTAAAGTTTTCTATGTTTTCACATAATTCGACCAAGTTTGATGAAAATCGGACAACTATATAGTATAGCTGCTATATATTTCCAGCTATGAATATTATCGGTTTCCACACAATTTTGGGGAATTTGGTAAAAATCGGATGAATATATCGTATAGCTGCCATATAACAAACTGACAAGCAAAAGGTGTGGCAACTTTGGCCACAATAATCATCGTAATCACGCGATAGCGTGGTCGCCCATCTCCAGCCCTAAAGCGTCAGCGAATCAGTTTTTGGCTGGCTTCGATTCCGAGCGGAATATTTGGGAATCAATTTTTGGCAAATATTTTCGCTTGTTGTTTTTAAACTAATAATCCGATTTGAAAACAAAGTTCTACGCGATTACTGGAAATTCATTGCATGCATTGATATATGGCTTAACATGTAAACATTAAAAAAAATTAATATTCAATTCCAAACGTTCCCATAAAGAATTTTTTAAATCGTTTTTCGAGATTAACATTCCTAACTACACTAAAAATAAGTCTAGTAGAAATGAGTGTTCGACTAATTCGCCACGGGTCAACAACCAAAATTTCGATATATCGACTTATCGCTACAACATTGTCAAGGCTAGTTCCAAGTTCTATAGAAAGATATATGTGAAAGCATTATTTAAATTGGGCGACGGTTGCCTAATTTATTAAATATTATAATATGCTGATTAATTTTGATATTCAAAGGACTCCTAGCCCCAGCAGGCAATGCACGAAATTTAAACGATTTACTTTTTCATCGCCCCATCCCCGTATCAAACTTAGCCTTGACATACCATTCAGTCTAGCATTTCAGTATTAACAGCCAGACAAACTTATTTCGATTCAGATTATCATTAATAAAATAAAATGGTTATCAATTTGAATCCTGAACCGGCTGACGCCTCCGCTGCCTCTGTCCTTGGTCTGATGGCACTTGTGCAGGCTCCCCAATTATTCCAGCCCCTGGAGCTGTGGTTTGTTATTTTGGAACAGTGCTATAACAATGCTGGAATTGATAATGACGAAATAAAATTGTTGCATCTGAAACAGTTTCTGGATCATACGCTCCCGGAAGATATGTTGATACAGTTGACAGATGCGTTGAACGAGGATCCTGAACTACCATTGGACTATGATCATTTAAAGCAGTGCATGCTACAGATGTGGGGCTAATCGGATGAAGATGAACCCTGTGCGCTCCCAGAAACAAAGAATAAAATGTACTTTAAATTAAAGACGATGGAAGTATATTTTCAAGCCTACGCCCCTTTAGTTACTGGTTTTAGTATTAATCCAGCCGCTAGTGCATTATTAGTTTTCTATGCCTTTTCATAATTTCAACAAGTTTGTTGAAAATCGGACAGCTATTGTCTAGCTGCCATAGAAAAGACTGGTCTAAAAGAAGTTGGAATGAATATCATTTAAAACTGCAAGGGTATATAAACTTCGGTTGAGCCGAAGTAAGATTTTCTCTATTTTTTTAATTTTTATTCCTCTTAGTTTAGATTTTGGCGCGCAAAATATCGGATCAGCAAAAATGATTGAATCTCCATAAACAGCTAATGGAGATCATGGACATGTTTTGGGAGCAACAGTGAATGAAAACCCCAGGAAAATACAAATAAGCGATATCCGAGTGTGCACAGAAAAATATTTGTCGGTAAATTCAACCAATTCTGCTGCTAAAATGCTCCACAACCCATAATTTTGGGTTGAACTTACCGCCAGGTACAGTAAAAGAGGCGTAAAAACACACATCTCAATGATTACGGCGGGAAAGCACAAGAGATTTCAACCAGTAATGACGGTTGAAAATGCTCCAACGAATAAAAATAGTTATTTTACCATTGTTTACACAGTAAAAACTCATAAGTGTAACACAACACCAATACAAATAGCACAAACAATACAAATACCACACACCACAGTGCAAATACCAATGTACTAATTCTGAAAAACATCGAATTATTACAAATTTCATAAAAATTTTTCTTACTCTGGGGTGACTCGAACTCGGGGCCCATGTACTGAAGAACACTATTTGCAGGCAATCTCAACTGGCTCGGCTGCCGAGCGCTCATTTGGCAACGCTTCTAAAATGTTACTTTTATTGGATCTGCCCATAAGTAAACACTCATAATTTCTTGAACGTCGCATAAATGAGACCACTTGTAACTCTCAAGTTCGAATTTACTGATAAATATTATAATATAAATACTGTAACTAAATTCAGCGCATCAAGAGTACTATTTTAATGGTAACTTTTGCTGACGACCCACCCAGTAAACCAGAAAATACTGTTACGTGCGAGGCACTATTTTAATGGTACAATGTTTAATGCAAGTTTCAAAAACAACAACAAATCAAAACACAGAAATTTTGCTAAATTTAACTATTTGTACGGGTAATTTATACCTAAAACACAGTTAACAAAGCAAGAATAAAATACATGCAACAATATTTCGCAGTAAAATTTACTGAAAGAAAGGGTATATTTAACCAACGGGTATATTTAAACTGTGTTTATTTTCCGTACACAAAAGTATACGATTTGCATCAAAATTTTTATTTAGAATTGAGGTGAACTCGAAATTGTTTTCTAACTATAAAGGGCAATGCAGTTCTATCAAAAGTTAACAAAAAAAATCGTTAAATTAATGAAAAAATTAATTAAATAACTCCAAAATCTAAAAATAAACAAATGGGAAGGTCGGCCAAGTCCGACTATAACATACTCTGTACCAGTTCTTTTGCCCCCGACTATAATATTATAATACGTTCAAGGAGTCACGCGTTTATCGTGCAATATTTTTAATATACGCTCATTGCTAAGTTTCCCTCTCTCTCTCTCTCTCCCAAAGGGTTTTATTGTTTGAATACAGTGGTGGTTGGCTGGGTGGGTGGAGGTGGGGGGGTCTGATATCTTTTTGTGCTCATAACTTGTGTGTCGTTCATCCGATCTTTATCATTCCTTCAGCAAATCGATAAATAATTTTGATTACTAGATATCTCCAGAAAGAACGAATAATCTATCATCAAAACTGTGCGAGATATGACGTTTTTTCCAAATTGCGGAGGCGTGAGGGGGCGTGGCAAAAATTGAAAATAAACTTGATTTGCCTGCAAGTATTAGAAATATATGTCCCATACATGTCAAACCTCTATCTCTTACCATCTCTGAGATCTGTGCGTTCATACGGACGGACGGACAGACAGACAGACGGACGGACGGACAGACGGACATGGCTATATCGAATCGGCTGTTGATGCTGATCAAGAATATATATACTTTATAGGGTCGGAAACGATTCCTTCTCCCTGTTACATACTTTTGCACAAACTTAATATACTCTATGTACCTTCGGTACAGAGTATAAAAATACGGAAATCACACTTTTGCTTTTATTCCTGATTGCCAAAGATTTCTTTACATATTATAAACGAAATAGTCAATATTTTTATTGTTTACATACAAAAATCACACTCTAAGATCAGTTACTTCTGTATATTTCAAAGTATTTAACAGACCACACATAATGGGGATCGGTACTCGTACACAGACCCTTACAAAGCATTATTTTTGAATAATCAGATATATGTATGTATAGATATGATTTTCGTTTGCTGAACACGAATCAGTTTTCGAAAATGGTCCATCACTTCTAGATTTTAGGTAATTTGGTCTTAAAAATGCTTCGAATCCAAATTTTGAACCTTTTTAGGCTCGTTTTGTAAAGGAGCTTCACCTTGTTTTGACTCTCTTTTAATAATATGGTATAGTACTATTTCTAAGGACTAAAAATATTATCCCAAACAATTCTACGATTTTCTCAAAGGAAGATATACCATTTTGCATATATGTTTAATAATTTTTGGTCCATACCTTTTAAAAGCGCGATTGTATCGAAAAGTGAAAATATGATACATGGTATTAGTTGGAATACGATATATCTTCTCTGTTGCAAAAGTTGGCCTTTTTGTAAACCCAAAGACAAGAATATCTAGATTTAAGAAATTAGTCAGCTGCTCGCTCTCACTTGCGCTCTCCAGATACGTTTGGGAATATGTCCGTCTCGCTCTAACCACTGTGATTTTCTACTGAAATTATAAAGTTTCTTTTTAGGCACTATCGTTAAGCACCAGCAAAATTTGCATCGCGAATTTTATCTCTAGTACTCATTCTCCATGTTAAACCTGAGTAGTCGGGGAGCATCCCACTGCTCAAACAAGCTCGCGCAATATCTTTTTCTAAGGACAGTCGTTTTGTCACGGTTAATCCCACAATTATAACTGGTTTTACTTCGCATAATTTTTGTAACTCTTTTATTTTATACGTCATATTCGGGCTCAATGCAAAAGAGCCAATTCCAATAAAAAAGTGCCAGTGCACCAACAGGAAAAAAAAACACCAGTTTTGGTGCAAAACCACCAAGTGTGGCAACCGTGTATAAGGGTATTAACACTCTACTCTACTGAATACTTAAATACTTATACCAAATACACTTTGACACCAACTCTAATCTTAACTACCAATGACTTCTCTCGAAGAATAATGCAACACGCTAAAAATAAGTACAATTTACACTGAACACTAAAGTGAAAATATAGACCGCACTGCGGTTAGATTGAGATATATTTTTTATGAAAAATAAAAACCTATTTGTTACTCAACTTGACATAAAACTTGCATTGCCCCGATTAGTTAGATGATTAGTATATAAATATTTTTTTGGCTTTTCATTACACAAAACAAAACGCTGTTCTAGGCTTATATACAGCAAACTAATCGTGCTTTCGGATATAACAAAACAAAAAATTTTAGGTTTTAGAACCAACCTCATTTTTATGTTTGTTAAAAGATTTCAAAAATATACAAATTTTAATTACGCAATACCATAATAATGTATTTGCAGTTTAGACTCTTCGTTGGAAAAATTACATATAAATTATTTAAAGAACTTATTTTCGACACGTTATCCACCATATGTTTAAGTTCAGGGCAAGAGTTACTCTGGCCCTAAATCATCGAGCGTTCGGTTTTGGTTTGAACCCCTCTTCTGCTGTGGGATAATGATGAGCTCAAATATTCTACAGTTGAGCAACAACTGTCAAATTTCTACTTTTAAGGCTTGTACTCAGAACGACAGAAAAATTCCTTTCGTCACAGTAGAAACACTTGCTAACAGCACATGAGCATCAAAGCAAAACCCAAGGTGTTTTAAATTATATGAAATAAAGAAAGAAATTTTCAGACGTTCTGAGTACAGGGCTTTATGGTAAAATTACTGTGAAGACAGTATGAAAAGTTACTTACTGAAAACGTCTATAAATATTACTAGTTTTATGAATTGGCGCATTTCTAAGCGATATATTCGGTTAGATTTACTATAGCAGCGTTGGGCACGCCTTTGCTTCTATTGCTCCGAGATATGATTTTCGGCAACTAGCGTCACTTGCGTCATTGCGTCGCCATTGCTTTGCTTCAAAGTGTAACACAACAGCAAAGCCCATGCGAATCGGCGCCAGAAGGGCGCACACGCAGACGACGCAACAGGTGCAGTGTGATCGATCGAGACTTTATAAAACGGTTTGTTTTTTCTGTTGTTGTTGTTGTTGGACTGCTCCCACCGCTGTACTTTAGCAATTGTTCTCTACGTAAAGGTTTACTTGTTAATAACTGTAAAATTTGTTTAATTTTAACGGTTTTTGTGGGTTAGAGCATTTATAACCCTCAATATAATATCGGTTTAATTTACCCACAGATTTTTAGGTGTGTAGCTTCTTAGGTCGCTTAGTGATTTTTTCCTTCATTTTCGATCAATTTGAATGAATCAGTAAGGAGGTTGAATGGGGACCATAATCATTATTGTTATCCCTCATAACGACCTCTTCTTCATATTGGAAGGTAGCCTCTAACTTCTAACTACTAAAATTCCACTTTTGCACTATTTTCCGTTTTTGGACCATCATCGCTAAGGATCAATGCGTGAAATTACCTAGTCTAGAGTGTAATTTAATCCTCTTTACTTTATTCATTTTTGCCTATTTTGCTCAATACTTCCAACTCTTTCTTTGTCCAGTTCTTTTACATATGACTTTCTAGATGTGACTTCTTTTAGGAATCATTTCTTCTCTAATACTTTTACCAACTTAAAACACAAATCTGCTTCGACTTAACCTAATTGCTGAGGTCTGCCTCCAACACAATGAAAAAGGTGAGTATAAAAAGTTTGGTTGTTTCGCAAAGAGGTGCATTGAAAACCTTATGCATGGCTCATATAGGTACAATCTTTGTCACCGCTGCCCGATTCTGTTGAGCCAATTCATTTGTGAAGCAGGCACGACCCACACAATCCTGCAGCAACTCTTTAATGCAACTGGTCACACCGGCAAACAATTCGCTGCGATCCGATAGCCAGAGATCTGTGGTGGATACCTCAAAGAGGCGTGGCAACGCCTGTACATACATCTTATTATCGCTTGTTTCAGTTTTCAAATGTTATTTTCAGCTGTCAGTGAAATTGTTCTGAAAAATATATATGATTTTTAAAACAGATAATGTAGCTTATACCGAACCGAGCCTTTTCCAAATGGGGGAAGAGAAGAGAATATATAAGCTTCGGCTCGCGGATAAAAATAACCCAAATAACCAGAAGCAAACCGGCTATAAGTATAGATTTTTATGTTGCATTAGATCAGGGTTGCCCATTGCATATGCGCATGCTGCGCATTGGTTGTTGTTTAACGCATAGCGATAGTCATGAGTCTAGGCGCTCACAGGTCTCTCTTCTCTTTGTCTGCTATGAGTTTTGCAAAACCGAACACAGCAACATATATGCACTCAGGAAAAAACGACCAGCAGAGTTCTAGATCGATCGGGATAGAATTTATACCGTTTTGTACTTAAAAAATTGAGTATGTTTTGTTCTTGGAAGTACTTAAATTAAGTACGAAACATTCTAGAATAGAAAAACGACTGTAAATATTATATATGTAAATGAGAACAAACGTTCTCCAAGAACATTTCGTACTTACAGTTAGCCAGAAAATTTAAGAAATGATCGTTCTTAGATCAAGTACAAACTCTCTTGGATTGAGATCAAAATTAACTTACAATGCAAGCTCCAAAAACTGTGCTACGGCAAATGAGAATTATTTTAAGTCGAATCTGTTCTTAAAATTCCCTTCTGTTTCTAACACTATGGTTATGGAGTGAGGGTAGATTTCTGACCTACAGTATGAATATCTAGGTCTATGGTTAATTCATTCCCTCTGGATTTTGATATAATACAGAGATCTATTTTCAAGAACAAATTGGGAAAAGCTTTAGAATTATAAAGGTTGAAACCAAGAACATTTTGTACTAATTCTATGAAGTAATATTTTGTTTCATGAATGTTTTGGGGTTGACTTTAGAATTTATAAGATTTTGATGAAGAACATTTTGCACTTATTTTGAGGGAATAGGGCTTTACTTAAGACCATAACAAATTAATAGTATGACCAAAAAGATTTTATAATAGTTCGAAATGTACTTAAAATATCCCGAAACAGTCTTAAAACAATTAAGTCTTATGTACTTGTATCAAGTATTTTCGTACTTACGGTACTTTTGACACCTTTTGTACTTGATTCAAGTACAAAGTTCTTGTTTTTTTTCGCGTGCCTCAGACAGCCACGAGCACACACACAAAATAATCGACTTTCTCTTTATATTTCTTGTGCTTGTTGTTATGTCAGAAATATTCTCTTCATTTGTATTGGTACGCCGCCGCAAGCTGGCTCTGAGCACTTTTGCAGTAGCTTAAAGAAGAAAAAATGTTGATCTTGAAGGTCTCTCAAGCGGATGCAGAAAAATGCAAAATTTAACATTTTTATAAGGCTCATAATACGCATATAAATCTTGACTCCTGCTCGACCACATCCTGCAGTCAATCGGATTTGTTCACAAAGTTGAAAACTGTCTGTTAAGGTGAACCATGAGAAGAGACATGATCTGCATGCAAGGCTTCAAAACTATATCGCCCAGCACCCTCCACCAGCCGGGATCCTTTGCCAGCTCCAACAACAACAACAACAACAACAACAATGAGCTGAAGAACTAAGCAAAGTTGTGCACCAAGGCGAATAGACAAATAAAAATTTGTAATGAAATTTTGTTCGCTGACATTTCGAAAAATTGCTTTTTAACCTTTGTACACTGCTCCGGCTCCAGCTCCGACTTCGTGTGTGTGTGTGACATGGTAGACGTATGTTAAAAGGAGATGGGGATATCCGTGTATCTCTCTCGCAGTTAGGGGATGCCAAGCAAAGTTTCTGTGCAGTTGCGAAAATCTGCAAGCCAAAAACTCTGGTGACATGCTTTTAAGTTTCGTCGGGACGGGGCATGCAGATTATTATTAGGTTGTCTGTCAGGTGAGGTAACCCCTTGGCAACCCCGCCCCAACAAAGTTTTCCCAGTTGTCCAGTTGTTGGGCTATAAGTTTTGTTCTAACAAACCAATTACTCGCACCAATTTCCAAGCCTCCGCCACGGCATGATGTCATGATGGAAGAGTTCGAGACGTAGCTGAAGCTGAAGAAAATACAAATACGACTTTGAGTTACTTTTTCATTATTTTGCCAAGGAGTTTGTCCTTTTGCGTGTGAGATACGCTCTGTCGGTGTGTGTGTGTGTGTGTGTTGCAATGTTCAAAACATTGGCAGATGTCGCCGCACTAGCAAAAGTTACAACCAAAGGCAGGGAAATTGGGGATGCCGTGTGTACACATGCCGAGACAAGACATGCCAGCCAAGTCAGCCAGCGAGGCAGCTGGGCAAAGAAGAAAAACAGAAAAAAAACACAAAATACACCAAAAGATGTATGAAAAAGTTGCGCTACAAGTTTTCTTTCTTTTTTCTTTTTTTCCCTAATTTTTGCTCTTCTTTCCCAGCTCACCGCATGTGCTCCCCGAATAACCAAAAATGTTATGTTTAAGGCCAAAGGTGAGGGGTAAGGGCTACTCTTAAAGCAGCCACCTAAGTACTCTTTGTTCTGATTTTTTCATATTTGCTTTATTATTCAATCCCAAAAAAAACTACGGGCTATGTGGCCAGTCGGAGGCGACATTCAGCAATACTTAAAGCAGCTACTGGACCACTTTACCGGCATTTCGCAAAAAAGGCAATTGACTGGCTGACAATGTCATCAAACTGGCTTTCTCCACCTCCCCCTCCAACTCCATACCGCTCCGCCCTTTCATTGTTTCACCAATTTCGCTTGCTTAAACAAGTCAAATGTTAATGAACTTAAAGAAATTAATTAAAGTGCCAACCAGATTCATGTGCTTGCGTGTGTGTGGGTGAGTGGGTGAGAGTACAGCTTAACGCCTGCGACGCCTTTATTGAAAACGACATCCGGGCTGGTCAACATTGGACGCCACTCGCCAAGTAAATGCAATAAAATCGAGCCACATGCCCGGAGAGAAAATAGCGACTACGAGTTGCCCTCTCCCGGACTCACCCGAATGACCGATTTATTAAGCACTTCTCCAATTAATGCCCAGCCAGTGGCTTGTGGACTTTCAGCATCGGTTTAGGGGTAACGGCAATATTGCAAGCACCTCGAGCGCCATGCACACACCGCACACCTGCAGAATGGCCCGCAGCCAGAGCGGCATCACCTGCCCGAGATAGAGGAACAGCGGCAGCAGCAGCAGGAGACTGGGCAGCAGCAGAACCAGCAACAATATCAAAGGTTTGGTCCTGGTGGCGCCCAAGTTAATCACATAGCCGGCATAGAGACGCACGAAATCGATGCCAATTGCCATTAGACAAGCAAGCAGCTTGAACAATCCATCCCGGCTCCAGTTACGTTCGCACTGTGGACAAATGAAGGAGTAGTAGTAGGAAGGAGTTGCATGGCTCAAGGCAAACGTGTGCACGTATGGGCGGGATTGGGTGCGGCAATGACTTACGTTCATAATCAGGCAAAGCAGATATCCGACACTCCATATGCTTGTTAAATAGACATTCGCCTGCAGCAGCATTTGCACCCAGAGACTGGAACAATGTGGTGTAATAATCGAGCAGGAGGACGCACGATACATTCGTAACCAATTGTGAAATTGAAATGGATTTGTGTGGCCGGGCCAACTAGATTAGGCCAAAGACATAGACACAGAGAGAGAGAGAGAGAGAGCGAGAGGGAGAGTCTACAACTGAAAATTCAACAGAAATTATGGAAGATTTCAACGCAACGAAGGCAGAATTTGATTGAGATGTGGACAAAACATAATGAAATCAAAATCATCTGACCATAGCACTGAAGGGTCTCTTCAAGACAGTGTTAAAATGTATACCCCGAGGGCTCTGACATATAACATATAGCACAAGGGCAGCTGGTTAAGTCAATGATTTGAAGGGGTAGTTTGTTGATGTAATGGGAATTATTTTTGCTTAGTTTCCAAAAAGTTCTAGTACATTTTTGACTGGTTCGGCATGGTGCAGCAATCTATTTTCAATTTATTGTATTCCTTAAAAAATTATCATCCTCTTCATTAGCTGAGACATTTCTTCAAGTTTGGAAACAGAAAAAAGTAGCAGGTTAAAGGTGACATTTCTATTTTCTATTGTAAATTTCTATCGAAAAGTTCAAAAATGTTCACTTATATTCGGTACTCAACTCCACAAAACTAATGCCCAAACAAAAATGGCAATTGCTTTGCTCAAGAGCAGTGTGACCAGTTTTTTAGAGGAGTATAGCGCTGTAAGTAGGGTTGCCGATATTTCTTAATATCAAAAATCTAAATTCACAAAATCGATATTTAAAATATTGAGTCCACAAGGTATTGAATATCCTTAAGTAGGATTGTCGATGTTTTCCCAAATATTAAAATCGAAAATATAACAAATCTAAATCAAAATATCGATATATCGTTATGGGGGGTGGAAGTCTCTAGAGATTTTGAATCGTGTCCAACCCTTGTGGTTGATCGGGCTGCCTGCAACCGAATAACCGGCCCATGCTAGTAAATCGGTCATAAACTGTTGGTTTTTCGAAGACCGAAATGCAAAATGTTCTTTTCAAAAGGTTGCCTGCGCTAGAACTAAGCATAAGCAGAGAGAGAGATTCAGTGTGCGAGAGAGCATATATTTAGTTTATCGCATACGTTCATATTGTAAGCCGAGCATTACACATCGATGCATACAATTGAAGACGACCCTTAAATGCGTGAATTTTGCCAAAAGGTCCCGGACAGACCTGAGAGGGGAACAGGTCTGCTCTCGAAGTGACACTGTGGTTAGAGCAAGACGGACATTGTCTTAAATGAACTCGGGGCCTTCTCGCTACTCGCTACTTTCGCTGTATTGATTTGATCCGTTAGCGCCTGGATCAAAACTAAAACCAGTATCCAAAATATACTTCCATAGTCTTTAAAAAGTACAACTTATTCTTTATTTCTGGCAGCACATATGGTACATCGTTATCCAGTTAGGGCCACAACTCTAGCATGCAGTTTTTCAAACGATCATAGTCCAAGTTTAGTTCATAATCCTCGTTCAACGCCTCTACCAACTGCATCAACATATCTTGTGTGAGCGTATAACCCAAAACTAGTTCTAGGTGCAACAGTTTTAAGTCGTCACTCGAAATTCCAACACTGCTATAGCACTGCTCTAAAATGCCAAACCACATCTCCAGGGGCTGGAACATGGGGGGCGCCTGCACGAGATAGATCAGACCAAGAAAATATGCAGACCAGGGGTCAGCCGGATCAGGATTAAAATTTAAAACCATGACTTTGGATAATCTGAATCAGAATGAGCTCGTCTGGCTTTCAATACTGAAATGATAGACTGAATGGTATGTCAAGGCTAACTTTGAGATGGGGATTTCAATTTCATGCCTTGCCTGCTGGGGGTAAGCAGTTACTTGGAGTGCTGTCAAATATGAAACGAATGCTTATTGAATCTCCATTTGATTTCAAATCGGTTTAGAAGTTTAAATTCAACAAGCAAAAATATTTGGGAAAAATTAAAATTTTTTTTTCAAAAACGCACTGAATTTCTTTTTTAAATCGCCTAGGAAAAATACTAAAAAATACTAAAAAGTTTAATATGTATTTTTTTAAATTAGAAATCGCATCTCTATAAAGAAAATTTCGAAACGAGAATTTTGTTATTGTCATAAGCCAACCACTTCGTTCCCACTCGGATGCTAGCATTTCTTACAAGTACCTTTTGGGTGTTGTCTAGTACCAGAAGTTCTCTCTTTAGTTGAAAAAAGGCTCCTTTCTCTTCTTGCTGGGCGTTGCTAAGATTCTTTAGACATCTATCGCTGTCCCTGCAAGGTTTTCTGGTACTAACGAATACCTGTTTAGGCTGTCGACTCCATTTCGTTTGTTATTTCAAACTGACTGCTGCGGTAGGATTGTTCCTTTTTGGCAGCCTTTTGAATACAACATTGTTCCTTCTTCCATTGGTTGATAATCGTTGCAGTTCTTTTTGCTCTTTATGTTTATCTATCTTTAATTTCTCTAATTTCATGTAAAAGGGCCATATTTTAAAGCCTCTCAAGGCGTTCATGTACTCTTCCAGCTGCTGCGTGAGGCCTCCTACGATCTGCTTTAGCTCTCCGATGTCATCATTTGTTGCCAAGTTAGCGATCTGTTCATCGAACTTCTCACCAAGATATCCTAGCAAAGCTTCAAAGAGCTCATCTAGCTTATTTATGGCTTGATGAACAACCCCTATAGAGCCTTTTCCAATATGTCCCTTATGGGCGTTAGTTCAGAGCACAGTCTCTTCACTGTTTGTTTCTTTTGCGTTTGCAGTCGAAATTTATGCGCTTTCTTTTGCTTTTCCGCGGGTTAACCAAGAACTGAGCTCTTCTGGCCACCAAGTGCAGTATCCAAAAGCTTAACAAAAATAGTGTAACAGACTACGGAGGGACCATAATTTAAGAGCAATTGTTCGGTCACTTTGTGATACAGGAGATTGGACCAATTAGATACAGGTACCAACATATAAGACGTGAAATTTTTTTTTAGATTTTTTAGAAAATTTTTTAAATTATTTTTTGTTCTTTTTTCTTTAAAAAAAATCAAATTATTTTGAGTTAACACATTAAATACTCAAATTTGAGTGCACTCAAAAAAAAAATCTCCAGTATCACAAAGTGACCGAACAATTGGTCTTAAATCATGGTCCCTCCGTAGTCTGTTACACTATTTTTGTTAAGCTTTTGGATACCGCACTTGGTGGCCAGAAGTGCTCAGTTCTTGGTGAGGGAAAGTTAACCCGCGGAAAAGCCAAAGAAAGCGCATAAATTTCGACTGCAAACGCAAAAGAAACAAACAGTGAAGAGACTGTGCTCTGAACTGACGCCCATAATGGACCTATTGGAAAAAGCTCTATAGGGGTTGTTCCTCAAGCCATTAATAAGCTGGGTGAGCTCTTTGAAGCTTTGCTAGGATATCTTGGTGAGAAGTTCGATGAACAGATCGCTAACTTGGCAACAAATGATGACATCGGCGAGCTAAAGCAGGTCGTACGAGGCCTCACGCAGCAGCTGGAAGAGTACATTGACGCCTTGAGAGGCTTTAAAATATGGCCCTTTTACAGGAAATTAGAGAAATTAAAGATAGATAAACATAAAGAGCAAATAGAACTGCAACGATTATCAGCCCTTGGAAGAAGATATGTACAATGTTGTATTCAAAAGGCTGCCAAAAAGGAACAATCCTACCGCAGCAGTCAGTTTGAAATAACAAACGAAATGGAGTCGACAGCCTAAACAGGTATTCGTTAGTACCAGAAAACCTTGCAGGGACAGCGATTGATGTCTAAAGAATCTTAGCAACGCCCAGCAAGAAGAGAAAGGAGCCTTTTTTCAACTAAAGAGAGAACTTCTGGTACTAGACAACACCCAAAAGGTACTTGTAAGAAATGCTGGCATCCGAGTGGGAACGAAGTGGTTGGCTTATGACAATAACAAAATTCTCGTTTCGAAATTTTCTTTAAAGAGATGCGATTTCTAATTTAAAAAAATACATATTAAATTTTTTAGTATTTTTTAATATTTTTCCTAGGCGATTTAAAAAAGAAATTCAGTGCGTTTTTGAAAAAAAAATTTAAATTTTTCCCAAATATTTTTGCTTGTTGAATTTAAACTTCTAAACCGATTTGAAATCAAAGTTCAACGCGATTAATGGAGATTCAATAAGCATTCGTTTCATATTTGACTGCACTCCAAGTAACTGCTTACCCCAGCAGGCAAGGCATGAAATTGAAATCCACATCTCAAAGTTAGCCTTGACATACCATTCAGTCTATCATTTCAGTATTGAAAGCCAGACGAGCTCATTCTGATTCAGATTATCCAAAGTCATGGTTATAAATTTTAATCCTGATCCGGCTGACCCCTGGTCTGCATATTTTCTGGGTCTGATCTATCTCGTGCAGGCGCCCCCCATGTTCCAGCCCCTGGAGATGTGGTTTGGCATTTTAGAGCAGTGCTATAGCAGTGTTGGAATTTCGAGTGACGACTTAAAACTGTTGCACCTACAACTAGTTTTGGGTTATACGCTCACACAAGATATGTTGATGCAGTTGGTAGAGGCGTTGAACGAGGATTATGAACTAAACTTGGACTATGATCGTTTGAAAAACTGCATGCTAGAGTTGTGGCCCTAACTGGATAACGATGTACCATATGTGCTGCCAGAAATAAAGAATAAGTTGTACTTTTTAAAGACTATGGAAGTATATTTTGGATACTGGTTTTAGTTTTGATCCAGGCGCTAACGGATCAAATCAATACAGCGAAAGTAGCGAGTAGCGATTAACTGCTTAGCGAGAAGGCCCCGAGTTCACTTGAGACAATGTCCGTCTTGCTCTAACCACAGTGTCACTTCGAGAGCAGACCTGTTCCCCGATTCACCTCGTCACACCCATTCCCTTAGCTAATATACCCATTCTCTTTTACCCACATTTGATGTGTAACCGGGCAATAAATATTGGCGCATGCTGTAGCCTGGTCAGAGGCACGACAAGCGTGGACCAAAGACTTCAGGTCTATACTAGAGAAGACCACGGCCACTCACCGATATTGCTGAAAATTAACAAATGAGCCTGACAAGCGCACGGCTGATGAAGTTCGGGCCCGGCCCTCGCCCGTCTTCCGCACTCTCAGCTTTTATTGAATTCCATTACAGTTTCATGTCAGCCCGGCGACGTCATCATAAAGGGTCCCGCTGTCCTCTCCTGGTTGGCGCTCCCACTTGTTTGCGCTTCCCAAAATAATGAAAGGACATTGACAGGACACATCGTCGCATCGATATTGTTGTCATTAACATTAATGGGAAATTGTTTTAGATGCCGTGCCTGCACTTTTTGTGCCCAGCCAGATAGCCAAAAAAGCCAAGAGACAACAAAAGCAACAGCACAAACAACAACAACCAAAAAACTGTCCCCGACTTCTGCATTTGACATCGGACATGCGGGTCTGGCCAAATGCAGATTCAAGAGCTGATAATCACAGTCAGCGCCAGTCCGGGCCTGGTCGACTCTTCAGTTTCGTCCGTTGGCCACAATAGCCCGTCCAACTGGCTGTCAACTTGGCCCTGCCGGAGCAAAGAACCATCCGATGCAGCCGATTGTTATCCAAGGTAAATTGTTTTGCTGTTTATGCATAAATATTCATTTTCACAATTAGATAGTTCTAATAGATTGCGTAATTAGACAAACAGGAGGCAAACTTCAAATTGAATTCAGTTGTCTGGCTTCTGTTCCGGCTCAGGGTACAGGCATTTGGCCTTTTTGCTTAATTAGCTACCTTTTTGGCAATTAGGAACAATCGAATGGCAATTACGAAAGCAATTTATTTACTCAACTTCGTGAAAGTCATAGAAAATTTGTATAATGAAACAAGTTCTGGGTGCGCGCACTTGCCCACCTGCCGTTATCTCAGTATTGCGTATGGATGAACTCAAAAGTTGTGTCGAATCCAACTGTAATATACCCTTAAGGCTCATACAGATCAGTGATGGGATTTCAAGTCTAACAAAAGAGCACTGCAACAATAACAAATGACGACACCATTTTCACACTTTTTCTTAATACTTTTCTTCCTAGTCAATGGTACATATATCTGTTTGATTGGTCCAGTATACACTGGGCAAAGTATTTATAAACAAAACTTTGAAAATTTTAAATGGGATACCACTGACCAATCTCTATTTACTATGTTACATCCCTTATACCGCTAAAGCTAGCGAACTCTTCAGGACCAGTTCTGTGGCTCAACCACTCTCCCCAATCAATTCGGTTTTGCAGACCTATAAAAATTGAGTTTGTTAAAGAAACGACGGAGCATATTTCAAAAGAGAAAGAGAGTCTGGACATGCAAATTCAAAATTTGGTACCCTATTCATACCGCAATTTTAATGTCAGCTATGATCTTTACATGACCTTAATTGACGGCAAAGTTTTTAATACTTTAACGGGCAATTAAAATCTACACAATCTTGTCCAATATGTGGAGCAACGCCGTTACAATTCATGAAAATTACTGACATGAATACCGATATTTTTAAACCTAAGCCGGGATCTCTTCACGCATGGATTCGTTTCTATGAATTTGTGCTTAATATATCCTATAGAACCGAATTAAGAAAGTGGCAGATCAGAGATCCTCACGACAAAAAATATAATGATGGCGCGAAAACGGTAGATTCAAGGCAGATTTTTGTCAGAGCTTGGCCTGCACGTCGACAAACCTAAGCAAAATGGATGTGGAAATTCAAACGATGGGAACACAGCGAGAAGAGCCTTTGCCAATATTGAAGTCCTGTCGTCAATATTAAATTTTAATGCCAATGTCCTTCATAATTTTCAGACAACTTTGAGTGCTATTTCTAGTGAATTTACGATTAACGCAGAAAAGTTTCAAACTTTTTATGGAAAAACAGCGTTCTTGTATTTAGAAAAATATCCTTCGTACCCCATGCCACGGTTCATAAAATATTGGCACACGGCCCCAAAATAATTGCCATCCCTGCTCTTCCATGCGTCGGAGGCTCGTAAGAAACATTATAAGCTAGATTGAAGAATGCATGCACGGAAAAACAGTCGTCAGAATAATATGCACGACGTTTTTCATAGAGCTATGGACTCTAGCGATAGACTGATGTCTAATTGCATGCCTCTTTTGCATTAAGTTGTTGTATGGATCCTCTTTCTGATGATGATAATCCTGACGATATTTATTATATCGGCAAAATCAGCTAAATTCATGGTACTCCGCCTGATCGGTTATATGGCAGCTATATGAAATAATAGTCCAAATTGAATCAAATTTTGTAGGACACCTTGGGAGCCTAAGATACGTGTATAAACTGAATTTCAGTTCAATAGTTTAAAAAACAACAAATTTAGTGAAAATCGGCCAGATCGTTTATATGGCAGCTATATAAAATAACGGTCTAAATTGAACGAATCTTTGTAAATCGTTTTGGGGGCCCAAAATATGAGTATAAACCAAATTTCGTGCAGATATCTTTATAATTAGACTTTATGCCATAAAAAAAACCATTGAGCAGTAGTTTAGAAAAGTTCGTATAAAAGCTGTATTGAAAACAGGGTAGTCCTGTTGTAATCCTGTGTAAACGACGGTTTTTTCGGGTTTTCTTTACATAAACACTAATTACACACGGTTTAATATTTACATTGTCTCTTCACAGATTGTCGAAACGGGTTTTTATCTGTTTGTCTGACCATTTTATTTACAGCGTCTGTCTTCGTCCATCTTGTACTATCCACACGTCGTCCATTCTCCATATACAGTGTGACCATTGTATCTATCTTAAAATTACCTTTACGCTAAAATATCGATATATATTCACATTATGGCGGCCATTTTTAAACAATTCCAAAGTCTACTCCGGAAATGATTAAATTTATCCAGCGGTAATCTAATAAAGATTGAATTAAGCAAAATATTCGAGCTCAATCCCGAAGCAGGATCATTTTAAGCATGTTTTATTATACCCTTAAAAAGGGAATTATAATTTTGCGCAGAAGCTTGCAACGCATAGAAATATTCATTTGCGACCTCATAAACTATATTTATTCTTGATCAGGGCGACGAGCTGAGTCGATTGAGCTTTGTATGTCCATCTGTATGTTTCTACGCAAACTAGTCTCAAAGTTTTAAAGCTTTCGATCCGAAACTTTGTACGGCGTCTTCTTTTCACTGCACGCTGCTAATATGTAGGAATCGACCGGATCGGATGACTATATCATATAGCTGCCATAGGAACCATCGTTCGTAAAATGGGTCTAAGTGGGAAAAACTTTTTTGTTTTCAATGCTAGCGTCCCCAAACTCGGTCATTACCTACATTATATGCTTTTACACAGATTCGCCAATTTTGGTCAAAACTATATCTTAGAGCGGAAATAGGACCGATTGGTCATTGTCTCAAGTGAACTCGGGGCCTTCTCGCTAAGCAGTTAATCGCTACTCGCTACTTTCGCTGTATTGATTTGATCTGTTAGCGCCTGGATCAAAACCAAAACCAGTATCCAAAATATACTTCCATAGTCTTTAAAAAGTACAACTTATTCTTTATTTCTGGCAGCACATATGGTACATCGTTATCCAGTTAGGGCCACAACTCTAGCATGCAGTTTTTCAAACGATCATAGTCCAAGTTTAGTTCATAATCCTCGTTCAACGCCTCTACCAACTGCATCAACATATCTTGTGTGAGCGTATAACCCAAAACTAGTTGTAGGTGCAACAGTTTTAAGTCGTCACTCGAAATTCCAACACTGCTATAGCACTGCTCCAAAATGCCAAACCACATCTCCAGGGGCTGGAACATTGGGGGGGCTTGGACCAGATATATCAGACCCAGAAAATATGCAGACCAGGGGTCAGCCGGATCAGGATTCACATTTAAAACCATGACTTTGGATAATCTGAATCAGAATGAGCTCGTTTGGCTTTCAATACTGAAATGATAGACTGAATGGTATGTCAAGGCTAACTTTGAGATGTGGATTTCAATTTCATGCCTTGCCTGCTGGGGGTAAGCAGTTACTTGGAGTGCTGTCAAATATGAAACGAATGGTTATTGAATCTCCATTTGCTTTCAAATCGGTTTAGAATTTTAAATTCAACAAGCAAAAATATTTGGGAAAAATTGAAATTTTTTTTCGAAAACGCACTGAATTTCTTTTTTAAATCGCCTAGAAAAAATATTAAAAAATTCTCAAACATTTAATATGTATTTTTTTAAATTAGAAATCGCATCTCTATAAAGAAAATTTCGAAACGAGAATTTTGTTATTGTCATAAGCCAACCACTTCGTTCCCACTCGGATGCTAGCATTTCTTACAAGTACCTTTTGGGTGTTGTCTAGTACCAGAAGTTCTCTCTTTAGTTGAAAAAAGGCTCCTTTCTCTTTTTGCTGGGCATTGCTAAGATTTTTTAGACATCAATCGCTGTCCCTGCAAGGTTTTCTGGTACTAGCGAATTCCTGTTTAGGCTGTCGACTCCATTTCGTTTGTTATTTTAAACTGACTGCTGCGGTAGGATTGTTCCTTTTTGGCAGCCTTTTGAATACAACATTGTATCTTCTTCCAAGGGCTGATAATCGTTGCAGTTCTATTTGCTCTTTATGTTTATCTATCTTTAATTTCTCTAATTTCCTGTAAAAGGGCCATATTTTGAAGCCTCTCAAGGCGTTCATGTACTCTTCCAGCTGCTGCGTGAGGCCTCCTACGATCTGCTTTAGCTCTCCGATGTCATCATTTGTTGCCAAGTTAGCGATCTGTTCATCGAACTTCTCACCAAGATATCCTAGCAAAGCTTCAAAGAGCTCATCTAGCTTATTTATGGCTTGATGAACAACCCCTATAGAGCCTTTTCCAAGATGTCCTTAGCTCACAGTTTTAAAGCTTTCGATCCGAAACTTTGGACAGCGTCTTCTTTTCACTGCACGCTGCTAATATGTAGGAATCGACCGGATCGGATGACTATATCATATAGCTGCCATAGGAACCATCGTTCGAAAAATGGGTCTAAGTGGGAAAAACTCGGTCATTACCTACATTATATGCTTTTACACAGATTCGCCAATTTTGGTCAAAACTATATCTTAGAGCGGAAATAGGACCAATCGGTCCGAAAATGAGTTCGATTCGGCTGTTGATGCTGATGATATATATATATATATTTAACGGGTTCAGAAATGCTTCCTTCTGCCTACATACATTTGTATGACTTGAGTATACCCATTTTACTTAACGAGTAACGGGTATATAATTATAATTATAATTATAATTATAATTATATCATAATTATGAGCTATTTCTTAAACAAGTGGATGGCATAATGCAAAAGTCTGACGGATAAAGCCTGTTGTACCTTGAAACCTGGATTGATAAGAATCTTTGCAGAACGAGCTTATCAGTTTATAAGGTTCAGGACGCGAATTCAATCCTTTTTTGATAATAATTGTTTTGCCATTTGAAATAAGTTAATAAGTAAGTCATATTTGGTTTGGAAGTTGCTCAAACCCGATAACAAATTACACTGGCCAAACAAAAATGGTCAACTTTGCGAGTGTGTCGCCCGGACTCACAATGTTCTCTGTTCAAATATGTTTGAGCATTATGAACTACATTAACTCGATATATATACTGATTGGCAAGGATAAGAAGGCCTATGATTGTACTAAGAATTTTTTTTTTTTGAAGAACAATAGGATTCCGACTTAATGCTTTTACAATTTTATCTTGGCCCTCACATAAGCCTTTGATTTCACTCTAAGCCTCAATTGCTAATGCATTTTAAATTTGATCAATTTTATTAGTGCATTTCCATGTCGGTTTTTCTGCAAATCGAAGTCCTTCATCTTGTTTAATACAATTCACAATGCGAATTCAACCTCAACAAAGGGCCAAACTAGCACTAGGAAATTCATTTTGTCAACTGGTGAGCTGCAACTTAGAATGTTTTGAGGCTTCTTCGGCTGCCAACGCAACTGGTTAGCTACATATTGCTTAGCCTGCTGCCAGGAGCGGAGTGACCCCTTCACCGATGATAAAGTAAAAGACAAAAGAGACGATTGTTGAGTAGCAGGAAGTCCGGATTTTCTACCTAGGTATATATATATACAGTGAACGAAAAAATCAAGTCAAAGCGGTGACAATAATGTGTTGATCCCGGAATGGCTAAAACTAAATCGGTCCCGTATATTGGGGTTAGTGACCTGTTTTTGATTTTAGTTAAGGGTAAATCTGGCTAACTCGAGGTCTATAGTTGAGTATAAATCTTTATAACCAACACAAATCAACAGATATTAATTACAACATTTTGGAATAGCAATTGGGTATGTCCGTACAACGATCGCTGTTTTGAAAATAACCAAATTCTCTCATCAGCGGACGTGTTTTGCTGTCCCGGTTAAAAATTTTGATCCCAGTTTTAGCTTAGAACTAATCCCTATAATCGAACTCAACTTGAAACTTTCCAGTTGAAAGATTAGAAAAACAAATGTTAGATGGGAGGAGGAGGCGGAAAGATAGACACGACCGGCACGTAAACCCTCTATTTTAAAAGCTGTCTTGGAGTTTTTTCTAATTTACTGGGATTTGAACTCAGGAGGGTAAGCTTACTTGTACTTAAAATTGTAATCCTACTGTCGGGATCAAATCACAAGTGTGAGAGAGTGCTATAAACAATAAATATAAAATATATATTATTGTAGTTTGTCTCTATATACAGGTTCTTACATTGGCGACAAGAATGGGAAAATTTATACCAGATTTAGCTGATCGGAGAGACTCTCTGACATGGGGTGCAAATGAAGACGAAGCTTTTGAGAACCTTAAACCACAGCTAGCGCATATAACGAAGCTTTCGTTCTTCGATCCTAATGCAAAAATAACGTTGATTGCAGATGCCAGCCCGGTAGCACTTGGGGCAGTATTGATTCAGTTCACCATTTGTCCCGGACCCCCACATTATATCATTCGCGAGCAAGAGTCTCTCTGAAGTGTAAAGAAAATATTCTCAAACTGAGAAAGAAGGGCTAGCATTAATCGGGATAGACTTCAAGTTAGTAACGGATCATAAACCACTAGAGGCTATTTTTAAACCAACATCGAAACCACCAGCTTGGATCGAGAGATGGTTACTCCGCTTGCAGGCGTACAAGTTCAAAATGAGATACCAAGATGACAAGAGCAACATTGCTGATTCGCTGTCTGGGCTCTGTCAGTTATCGACTACCAAAAGCTTCGATGAGGGAGGCGAACACAGAATACTGCAAGTAATCCAAACAACAGTTCCAGTTTCATTATCTATCACAGAGATCGCAGAAAAAAGTGCCTCGGACGCAGAGATAATCGATGCTATCAAGTTACTTGATAACGACTCTTGGGATCCGGCAACTTCTGGTACTAGACAACACCCAAAAGGTACTTGTAAGAAAAGCTAGCATCCGAGTGGGATCGAAGTGGTTGGCTTATGACAATAATAAAATTCTCGTTTTGAAATTCTTATTATAGAGATGCGATTTCTAATTTAAAAAAATACATATTACATTTTTTAGTATTTTTTAGTATTTTTCCTAGGCGATTTAAAAAAGAAATTCCGTGCGTTTTCGAAAAAAAATTTCAATTTTTCCCAAATATTTTTGCTTGTTGAATTTAAACTTCTAAACCGATTTGAAATCAAAGTTGAACGCGATTAATGGAGATTCAATAAGCATTCGTTTCATATTTGACTGCACTCCAAGTAACTGCTTACCCCCAGCAGGCAAGGCATGAAATTGAAATCCCCATCTCAAAGTTAGCCTTGACATACCATTCAGTCTATCATTTCAGTATTGAAAGCCAGACGAGCTCATTCTGATTCAGATTATCCAAAGTCATGGTTTTAAATTTTAATCCTGATCCGGCTGACCCCTGGTCTGCATATTATCTGGGTCTGATATATCTGGTGCAAGCCCCGCCAATGTTCCAGCCCCTGGAGATGTGGTTTGGCATTTTGGAGCAGTGCTATAGCAGTGTTGGAATTTCGAGTGACGACTTAAAACTGTTGCACCTACAACTAGTTTTGGGTTATACGCTCACACAAGATATGTTGATGCAGTTGGTAGAGGCGTTGAACGAGGATTATGAACTAAACTTGGACTATGATCGTTTGAAAAACTGCATGCTAGAGTTGTGGCCCTAACTGGATAACGATGTACCATATGTGCTGCCAGAAATAAAGAATAAGTTGTACGTTTTAAAGACTATGGAAGTATATTTTGGATACTGGTTTTAGTTTTGATCCAGGCGCTAACGGATCAAATCAATACAGCGAAAGTAGCGAGTAGCGATTAACTGCTTAGCGAGAAGGCCCCGAGTTCACTTGAGACAATGTCCGTCTTGCTCTAACCACAGTGTCACTTCGAGAGCAGACCTGTTCCCCGATTCACCTCGTCACACCCATTCCCTTAGCTAATATACCCATTCTCTTTTACCCAAATTTGATGTGTAACCGGGCAATAAATATTGGCGCATACTGTAGCCTGGTCAGAGGCACGACAAGCGTGTACCAAAGACTTCAGGTCTCTACTAGAGAAGACCACGGCCACTCACCGATATTGCTGAAAATTAACAAATGAGCCTGACAAGCGCACGGCTGATGAAGTTCGGGCCCGGCCCTCGCCCGCCTTCCGCACTCTCAGCTTTTATTGAATTCCATTACAGTTTCATGTCAGCCCGGCGACGTCATCATAAAGGTTTCTTGATAACGACTCTTGATATCCGGCAACTTCAAATAGTTTTTATCCATTCCGTTACATACTGTCGCGCAACCGAAATATTTTGCTACGAGGAACTCGGATTATAGTTCCGAAAATATTACGAAACAAATTTTTGGAAGTGGCACATGAGGGACATCCGGGCGAATCTGCAATGAAACGGAGATTGAGGACAAAGGTGTGGTGGCCATTAATAGACCGTGAATCAGAGAAAGCAGTCAAAGCGTGCAGGGATTGTTTAATGGTTTCACAGGCAGAGAAAAACGCTCCAATGGATAAAACAAAGTTTCCACTGTACCTTGGTTATCCATAGCTTCAGACCTTTTGGGACCACTTCCTAATGGTGAACTCGTTTTAGTCTTGATAGACTACTACTCCAGGTACATGAAGTATAAACTGTTACGCACGATAACTTCATCGACAATAATCGACGCAACGAAGGAAATTTTCGGCAGAACGGGTTTTCCAAAACATATTATATAAGGACGTATAACGGCAGACAATTCGTGAGCAGTGAATTTGAACATTTTTGCTAGGTAAGCGGAATCGAACAACTTACTACACCACCTTATTGGCCACAGGCGAACGGAGAGGTGGAGCGGATGAACAGGACAAGATAAAAAGAAGAAATTCAAGACTTCGTCATGATGTACAACGTGACTCCGCACAGCACAACTGGCACTCCCCCAACAGAGTTAATGTTTAATAGGGTGATCAGAGACAAGATTATTAGTATTCAAGACGTTCTGGGCGAATATATGGATTCGGCAGAAAAGGACAACGACCTAATTCGGAAACAAAAAGAGAAGACTGTGGCCGATAAAAATCGAGGGGCAAAAGAGAATGCTATCGAAGCGGGAGACAGGGTCGTGGTCAAGAATACAGTTTTCTCTAGCAAGTTGACTTCAGTAGTATTGTAGTTTGTCTCTAAATACAGGTTCTTACAATACTTGTTATATTTTATTATAGCTCGTCATTTATTTTTTTGTATAGCTCCGTACCATATTCCATCGCATCATCAGACACTTAATTCGCGACTGACTTTTCCCCGAATATAGTTCCGGAATGTAACGGGTTACGGGTTAAGATCCAGGCTGGTGGTCGGCATAGGAGAGAGCGCACGCGGATTTTTTTTTCCGGCTCTAGCTCGTCGGCAATTGGGGTGGTGATCTTGCTTCTCCCCTATGGTTGGCCTTTACATAGATATTCCTTTTAAATTCGCGTGCTCTGACAAGCTATCACAAAAACCGGGAGAGAACACACTAACACTTAGCCTAAGATAGGACAGGATGTACTTCAGCAAGACAACACTAACGCTGGCTCCTCAGATGTTAATGAGGTAGATCGCCCGTAAGATATATCTCGAATGACCCCTCTAAACTAAGGAGAACTACAGGGGTGGCATGCTAGTAGAGATCAAAAATATTGGTTTAGAACATTATAAAGAATTTTATTTAAATATTGAAGTTAAAACTAGTCATCAATTTGGGCATCGCTGGCAAAAAAAAAAAATAATTTTAAGGAAACAATAGCGACCCAACAATAAAATTTATAATTATAACATATAAATTGCCAAAAAGCTAAAGAGAGAATTAAAACATAAAATGTAAATCTAAAAATGGTTTAAAATTAAATAAAATTCGAGCAGGGTTTAAAATCAAATAGAAATGGTGATAACTAAAAATTAATTACGAGTAAAACATTTTAAATGGCATTGAATAACCAAAAGCAAATGGCTCGCTAATATGTGAAATGCAAAATCACTCAACTTATGGTTGGTGTCTCCGCTAAATTGCGGTCCAAGCTTAACGAGGCGCTTGAGGAAAGATAACAACGCTTGAGCGAGAATTTAGAGTTCTTATTTTAACGAAAATAATTTTTTTCTCTTCTTTTTTTCTTGACTCAGGTATTAGTAATTATTAAAGATTTTCAATGTGTCTCTTTTGTATCTTACACTGATTAAACAATCAATTGGTTGAACCCTTACATAGTCTTGTTATCCATCGCCGAAAGTACTTTCTCCGATGCTGGGACCGCTGTTCAATTAATAAGGGAAATTATTTAAATCAAAAATCTCTACGGCTCATTTTGTTTTAAACTTCTTTTTTTCGGCCGCAAGAAAAAAACTCAAAATTCACTCAAAAAAAACTGTTCCTCTTCTCACTAGTTTTCTCCTCTGCTTTCGGCTTGCAGGGCAATTTAAGCACAAAAAATTTAATATCCTAAATTTAAACTAATTAAAACACCAACTTAATCATTGGCACTTTACTGATTCTTTTCTTTTTTTTTCTCATGCGACTTTCTTCGTTCCTTTCTTTTGATCGAACTTTGAACCGTCGTCGGTTCAACAGGCCACCAGCACTTTTATACGCTCGAATAAAACGGGACTTCTTTCGTCTGGGCTTCAGTGCACTTTTCGACCTTTTTGACAATTTTAACGATTATCCGACCCGAGTGTAAAAAGCGATTTCTTGTCAGCAATGATAGCCACACCACACTCGATCGCAGACTGAACCTCCTCCCACGAAGACGATTTAGTAGGGATGCGCTCACAAAAAAAAACACTCAAACTCGAGTGAATATTTTGGGAACACACGCTTAGTTGCGTTGGAAATGAGGGCTCAAGGTGGAGTTTTGCCGACTTTAAAAGTGACTCCAAAAACGCTGGTAGCTCCGCCACTCAACTTAAGCTTAATCCAGCTTGGCCAAGGGTTTAATTTTTGACTCCAGATAGGGCGCCAAACCTGGAAATCAATCCAAGTTGAATCCAGCCTCTACTAGTGGACAGAACCCACTCAAACTGAGGACAAAATTAACTCACCCTATTGCTAGGCTTAGCGCCAACGAAATGTTTTTCTTTTTGTTCTCCTTATATGTTGATCCACTTGATTGTCGAAGACCACTCGCGACACTTATACTTTTTCGCTTAAAAACTTTTACTTTGGGATGAAAATGGTCGGAGTTGTAAGCGCGAACACAACTGGTCTGGAGCACAATTCAAAGAGGAATAGAACGACTGTGACGCTGAAGTTCTGGAGGGAACCTTTTACCATGGTGTGGTGAAAGTGGCCATCTTGAGAGAAAGGCATAGCAAATAATTTTCGCTCCTTGTCTTTGCACTACTTTCTCAATATCGCTACCGATGGATGGCGCTTTACCCTTACGATATTCGCAATTCAAAATAAATTTAACGGTCAGCTGAAGTTTGTTGCGAATACAAGCGTTACAGGAAGTTGCTCAAGTAGCTCACAGAGCTTTACTCCGGTCCTTAAATAGCATCTCGAGTACCAATTCATTTAATTTTCTTTCAGTTATCAAGAAAGGACCACCCCTCTAGCCGTTCTAGCAGCATGTCGATAGTGAAAGCGTCAGATTGTGTTTTATAGAATTTGCAATCATGTCAACGCTTTTCACTTATCATCTTTAAGAAATATTCCCTGCTAGAGAGCTATCTTGGACAGCGCCCATCACCCCCCCCCCCCCCTCCCTCCCCCTCCCCTTCATGCTTTAAATCCGCTCCTGTTCTTTGACTTAGCTTAAGCTCTAGCCCCGCTCTGGTTGCCGTTCCCGTCCCAAAAACTCGGCACCCGACAGACGACTCAATTAATTTAAGGGATTTCCAAAAACTCTTGCAGCAACATTGCTGTGGTGCATTCGAAGTGACTCCAACTGGATTTTTGCCTTTTGCTTTGACATCATTTGGAGGTCTTCGCACAGATTTTCGGCCCTGGTGAAATTTAATTAAGCTGCAAAATACTGATGCAAGTTGGCCAACAGGGGCGGAAAGTTGGCATCTAAATATTATTTTACACGACGCTTTAACTGCAACTTTTTGCATGCCTCATAATAATCATAATAATGCCGCCAGCAACAACTGTTTCATTAAAAGAAAAATAAAGCAGCGAGAAGATGCTGGCAAAATGGGGCTGGGACGAATGCATCGTGTTGTTTTATGCGTATGATATTTTGCCAAGCAGAAAGTTATGAGCGCAAGAAAACGGATAATATTTTTGAGTTGCTGGCAGGTGGCGGGGGGCGAGGGCGAAAGGGGTGTGAGTGTACTTGCTCTTTTAGTTAAATGTTTGAAAAGAAAAATTAAAAACTTTTTACAACAGCCTGAGCGAGCTCCTTTCGGTTCCTCATAACATGCTGTAAGCGGGGGCCAAAATGCAAGTGCGGCAAAAGTTAAGCGGCCAAGCAAGGCCAAAAGATTACAACGGAACAGCGGCAGCAACAGCATCTTCACATATGCGTCTTAATCCTGACGAAAAAAACAAAAAGAAAACGAAAGAAAACATGGGGTGTCCCAGCTACTGTTTCATTTTGGGGGGCTGAGGAAGAGTGCTAAGAACCACATTTTAAATTGCTAGCCTCGGCTACGTTATTTCCCTATCACACTTAAAGCTGTCTTAAGCTGCTCTGTTCTCTCTGTTATCTAACATTTCATACTGGGTCGCTTAAGTCTCTGCTCATCTTTGTAATCTAGAAGAGCCGATCTGTATCGGAGTATTAATCCTCGCTCATTCGTCTCTTGAATCTCTGAACTATAATCCTCCGCGAAGTTATCAAGGGTTGATGATGATGCACAATTTCTTGAAATTGTAGCCAAACAGATTGATGTAAAAATGTACATTAACCCAAATCAACATGGTTTTATGCCAGGTCGCTCGCCCACATCGAATTAAGCTGTCTTCCGTAATTCTTGCATCAGTTCCTTTCACAAACGCTGTCAAGTTGATGTTATTTATACAGATTTTTCCAAGGCATTTGATAAAGTTTGTCATAACGCTCTACTCGTCAAGCTTGTTAAGCTAGGGTTTCATTCCTCTTAATTGTGCTGGATTCAATCTTACTTGGACCACCGGACTTACAAAGTCAAAATAAACAACTCGCTTTCTACTCCATATGTGGCTACTTCAGGACTTACACAAGGGAGTGCCCTTGGTCCTTTACTTTTCATTATTTTTATAAACGACATTTGTATGCATTTTCGTAACTCAAAGTTTCTGCTATATGCTGAGGATCTTAAAATTTACCGATCAATTTAATCCTTAAGTGATAGTCGATTGTTGCAATCTGATCTATGTAGATAGGGTCAGTGCATGGTGCGCTCTCAACTCACTCCCTCTTAATCTTAACAAATGCTTTATTGTTAGATATGGCAAATGCTTCCACAATATTACGGCCACTTACTCGATTTCTAATCAAACTTTATCGAGCCGGGTGGATGCCATTGATTTGGGAGTGAAATTCGATAAAAAATGTAAATTTAATGAGCACATAAATAATATTTTGCCAAATGCCTATTCCATGTTTGGCTTTGTCAAGCGCAATGCAAGCCAAGTTAATACTGGTAATGTACAGTACGCAACAGCTGCATTTTGGGAGATCGATACTCGCTGATAACGGTTGATTTATTCTGTTGTTGTTGTTGTTGCGCCATGTATATAGTGCTTGGACCGGTGGCTTGCAAAAAGTAAAAATAGAGCAATTTCATTCGGAATTTAGAACACGAAAACGAAACCGAAGCTGAATTGCGTTCGGTTTACTTTTCGAAAAGTATTGAAATTTAGAACATGCCTGATAATTTGAAAAATGCATCATAAAACATATAAGACAATCACAAAATTTATCATAACTTGAAAATCGAAATGTGGATATGGACCATTAAGTGGGACACAAACCTTCTAACTAGATTTTCTAATAAAAAAATAAAATCTCTTGAAGTTCTGTGACACAGACGGATTTTTCGAGAGACTTACAATTTCTTATCACATTCGAGTCCTCTGTCTGATTAAAATAGTCAAATATGCGCTAGATTTCTGATCATAAATGATACTTTTGTAGGGAGACAATGGTACCCCAGCCGCGACTCTTGAGAAGAGTCGTTTATATCCCGTTTTTCTGCTCAGTTTGGACTCATTTGCAAGTCATTTGCAAGTCTTTTTCGAGTGGTTTTTTAATGAATCACATTTTGAGCAAATGCACGAGTAATTTTCGAGTCTTCCTTAAATCGCACATAAAACATTTGTGGGGGGTGTTAACAGGCCGATTTTCATCATTCCTTCAGCAAATCGATAAATAATTTTGATTACTAGATATCTCTAGAAGGTAAGAAACATTTATCTACAATGATAAATGCATATGTGGAAGATATGAGGTTTTTTAGAAATTGCGGGGGCGAGAGCGGGAGTGGCAAAAATTGAAAATAAACTTGATCTGCCTGCAAGTATAAGAAATAAATGTTTCATACATGTCAAACCTCTATCTCTTACCATCTCTGAGATCTGTGCGTTCATACAGACGGACGGACAGACGGACATGGCTATATCGACTCGGCTGTTGATGCTGATCAAGAATATATATACTTTATAGGGTCGAAGATGATTCCTTCTGGCTGTTACATACTTTTGCACAAACATAATATAATCTGTGTACCTTTGGTACAGAGTATATAAATTGTTTCGGCAATGATCGAAACAGAGGCAAGCTTTGTAATGGTGAAGGAGTTGCTAGCTGCAGCCAAATGAGTGGAGAGTAGAAAAGATCAAAATCTGATAAAGTACCCAAGAAACTGATGAAAACAGCTGCACAAAGAAACCCACATCCCTTTACAATGCATGCCTTAAGAAAGAAATTTTCCGAGAAGTGGAAGATGCAAAGACTCCCCTGGCAGAAAAGCCAGTAGACAAGTCGACTTCCTTTAGGCCGCTCTAAATGCTGGATACGTTCTAGGGTGCATTATCCATACGATCCAAGAAGCGATTTGGCTTTCGGTACGGTAAGCAAACTGTGCAATACAGCCAAGTCTTCTAGAATTGATAATAAATGTAAAAGCATTATTATGATTAATTTGGATTTTCGAAGAACTGCCAAACCCAGCAGGCTATGCATGAAATGTAAACGATGAACTATTTCATCGCCCCATATCCAAATCAAAGTCATAGCATTCAGTCTATCATTTCAGTATTAAAAGCCAGACGAGCTCAAAGGAAAGCATCATGGTTATCAATTTGAATCCTGAACCGGCTGCAGCCTCTGTCCCTGGTCTGATGGCTATTGTGCAGGCTCCTGCATTGTATCAACCCCTGGAGCTTTGGTTTGTCCATTTGGAGCAGTGCTATGTCAATGCTGGAATTACGAGTGATGCAGTTAAGTTGCTGCATATCAAACAGTATCTGGCTCATACGCTCCCGCACGATATGTTGGTACAGTTTGCAGATGCATTGATCGAGAATCCAGAACTGCATCTGGCCTATGATCACATAAAGCAGTGCATGCTGGAGATGTGGTCGTAACCGGATTAAGGTGAACCCTATGCGCTCCCGGAAATAAAGAATAAAATATATTTTAAATTAAAGACTATGAGAGTATCATTGGTGTTAACTGGCCGACTTTTGCTCATAACTTGTGTATCGTTCATCCCATTTTTATTATTCCTTCAGCAAATCGATAAATAATTTGGATTACTAGATATCTTTAGAAGGTACGAACCACCTATCATTAAAACTGTGGGAGATATGACGTTTTTCCAAACTGCCTGCATACATGTCAAACCTCTATCTCTTACCATCTCTGAGATCTGTGCGTTCATACAGACTATATCGACTCGGCTGTACTCCCTGTTACATACTTTTGCACACACTTAATATACTCTGTGTACCTTTGGTACAGAGTATAAAAATGGCAAAATATACAACTTGCCATCGATAGAAAATATAAAATTCGACGAAAATTAAAAGACTTGTGCATTCTTTGTAGATTTTCGCAAGTACATATAAGTTCCGGCAAAATGAGGTCGCAACTCAAATACTGAAATTCATAGCAAAAGGTAAGAGCGAGCACGCCTTACACTGCCAATCCTTGAAGCCTTTCCCATACAATCATACTTAGAATGCTATTTAGTTTGATGAAATTGTGAATCATACAAAAATATTTCACAATAAGATATAAACATGAGAATTTAAAAATTGATTTGAGTATCATCATCCTGTGTTATATCGCCATACTTCCATATACCCGAATGAGCCACTAATGCATCCTGTTGTGCAGCCCAATACTCATTCATTAACTCCTTAAGCTGTCCCTCTCCTCTCTTTTCAGCCAACACAAGGCCTTCCGCCACCAATTGCTTGCCGAAATCCATCTTTGTAATGGGATCACGCAGCGAGGCCAAATTTGGAGCGCCGTCTACCTTGAGCTCTACTTTAAGCTGCACAATATGGTTTAGTGCATCGTATGAGAAGGCGCGCCAAGCTTCCTCCTTATCTTCGCTGTCGGCGGGAAGGCCCACCAAAGCCAACGCATACTCCGTGGCGTAAGGTTTCTCGAAGGTAAACGAAGGCGGCCAAACGGCTAATAGACAGGGTCTTCTTGTTCCCGTAATCGATATACTGTTTTTTCACCTGGCCATTGGTGAGACGCACATTGATGGCATCGCCATTGAAGACCTGGATAACATTACCAGCAAAGTCCATTTCCATGGAGTTGAAGGCGGGTGCCTTGGCTTGATAGTCCTGCCATTGGCGTGGTCGCTTCTCCTTGGCTAAGTGTTTGACAGCGCACATCTTATCGGTGTCTGTCTTCATTACGGCCATGGACTAGTCCACACACTTGGCCAGACCTGCGCGCAGCAGGGACTCAGCTTTGTTGCCTTTAGGATACAGAATGATGCCAATCAAGTTAGAGTTGTTCACTGATTCCAGACGGATGTCTCCACAAGGTATCTCGCCTTATCCGCAAATGGCACCTTCACACTTAAATCGGGTTTGCCATCGTCATCCAGCTTCACACTCGGACACTTGATGCCCGATATCATTAGCGAAATATAATGGAATTCAGACAGCAGGAATGCTCGCACAGTGGAGCCATCGCGAGCATGCTCAATGATGGCCTTAACAGCTGTGCCGCCATAAATGTCCACTATATGGGCCGGATACTCGTGAGCCCACTTAATGTTCCTCACCTTGTCGATGGCATTGACATTATGCGACCATTTGCCACGCCCAGCGGCACGAGCCTGATCCTTTTGCTTTTGAACAGCTATATTTTCAATTCCTGATCAGCATCAACAGCCAAAGCGATATAGCCATGTCCGTCTGTCCGTCCGTATGAACGAAGAGATCTCAGAGATGGTAAAAGATAGAGGTTTGACATGTATGGGACATATACTTCTTATACTGGCACTTCAATTTAGAAAAAACGTCATATCTTCCACAGTTTTGTAAATATATGTTTCTTACCTTCTAGAGATATTTAAAAATCAATATTATTTATCGATTTGCTGAAATAATGATAAAGATCGGATGAACGTCACACGAGTAATGAGCAAAAAAAGGCCAGTTAACTCCCCGACAGACAGACTGTTCATAACTAAATATTATATGTGACTCACTCAACACCAGAAGACGTTACAAAAATATGATCCCATGAAGCGATCCCACACGCGGCCACAGCCGATGTAACACCATTTGGTCAAATTAGGTAGAGAACCACGCCCGTTCCTACGCCTACAAGCACATGTGTGGAAGAGGGGAAATACATTACAAGAAAGGATAAATATAAACACATATTGTACTTAGTAAGCAAAAGTAACACCACACTATATTTAAAAAGGAAAGTAAGATACTCAAGAAAGAGTTGTAATATAATCTAACAACTGAGTATATAAGACACAAATGTATCACACGTATTGGATAAGGACAAGTAGATTTATAATTGGGGTTGATTGAGGTGAAAATTTGGATTTATACAAATTAAATAACCCACTTTCCATTGGAAATTGCATATTATACATATGCAAAATGTAAAATATGTATACAAATTGACTAATTTGCAAAAATTTTTATTCTTGAGCTCAGATTATTATTAAAAATATATAGATGGCTTATATAGACGGTTAAAAGGGAGTTGTAGCCCGAGCAAATGAAAGGTGTGCCTTGAAAGTTCCAAAATATTGGTAAATTTCTAAATTGTTCATTAATTTCAGATTTTTATGAAGATTTTATGGACGGCTGGTAGTGCACGGGTAAAAAAAGATGTGGAACAAATGGTCGATTCGAAATCAATCGAAATTCTCGATTGATTTTAGATTATCATAAAGAAGGGTAAACCGGCGGGTAAAAAGGAGGAGTAGATCAAATGGTCAAGGAAATCGCGAAATTCGCAAAAATTTTCAAACGACCTAAGATAACTTTGAAGGTTGGATAGATGGCAATTGAAGACGCGTATATTAGAGGCTTAGACCAAAAACATCGAAATTTGTAAAATTTTCATTTGAATTATATATTAATCCCTTCCTGTCATGTGGATGCTGAGTATATACCTCTCCCGCACAACTACATTGTGAACTTTGGGTCTAGGGATATTTCCGTCCCGCGCCCATTTCTAGTAAATATTATATAATATATGAGGATTGTGCAATTCACAGAAATTCCGAAATTTAAAGCGACAATATTTTTTATAAAACTTCCACACCTTGTTGAGGCAACTTGACCTCATGGCAGTGATTCTTCAATTAATATTCAATTCAAATTTGGTTTCCCACTTTTTTCCCACCCCCTCTTCCCACGCACCCTTCACTCTTCCCCCCTCTTCCACTGTTCCTCACTCTAAGCCCACTGTTCTCCCCTCGTCACTCCCTTCGTCCCCTCTTCACCCCCTCTTCACCTACAGAGATAATAGATAGTAATATTTCAAAGGTGAAATTAGCTCACTGAAAAACAGCAAAGCCCCGGGAGAAGATGATATGGACAATAGGACTATAAAGCTGCTCCCACGTAAGGCAATATTGTTCCTCCTGCTCATCTTCAATGCAGCACTCCGCCTCAGCTACTTTCCTATCGCCTGGAAAAGCGCTAACATCATCATGCTCCACAAGCCAGGGAAGCCACCAAATGATCTCGAATCATACAGGCCAATAAGCCTTCTCCCAGCCTTTGGCAAATTGCTGGAAAGATGCCTTCTGCGGAGAATTCTGAAAACTCCTGCAGTAAAACGTAGGATACCAAAGTTCCAGTCTGGTTTTCGCCTCAGGCATGTAACACCTGAGCAGCTACATAGGGTGGTCAATTTCGTCCTGGAAGGATTCCACGCCAAGGAGTACGTTGTGGCAGCGTACTTGGACATCCAACAGGCTTTCAACCGCGTCTGGCACGATGGCTTGCTCGCCAAAATAACGCGAACGCTCAATCCTCAAATCTTTCTAATGGTCAAATCATTCCTCTCTGACAGGACGTTCAGAGTGGTCCAGGATGGCCTTGCATCCCAGAAGAAGAGGATTCGAGCAGGAGTACCTCAGCGTGCTAGGTCCAACCCTATATAGCCTTTTCACGGCGGACATGCCCACAGCGCATGATATACCAATTATAGACCCGCAGGACGAGATGAGTGTATCTACGCGGCAACCGATACTCTACAAGAGTACGTCAAAAAGTTTGAGAACTGGGCATGCCGATGGAATATTTCTGTCAACCCAGAAAAGTGCGTCTGCGTCACCCATACGCTAAGAAGGGATATTAGTCCTGGAGTGTACCTTCACGGTGAAGTCCTTCCGCACAATGCAGGGCATAAGTACCTAGGAGTGACACTTGACAAGCGGCTGACGTTTAAGCAGCACTCCGCTGAAGTAGCTGCAAAACTGCGAGCCAAGGCAATAAGGATGGGCTGGCTCCTTAACGCCACCAACAACAAACTGTCGCTCAGAAACAAGGTCCTTATTTATAAGGTTATCCTTGCGCCAATCTGGAGATATGGCATTCAGGTTTACGGCATTGCGGCAAAAACCCACCTGAATAAAATCCGAGTTTTTTAGGCCAAAATCCTATGGCGAATCACAGGTGCGGAGTGGGATATAAGCACACGGGATATAGAGCGCGATTGTGGGGTCCCCATGGTTGGGCGACACCATCAACAAACAGGCAGCGCGTTACCTGGACAAGGTCGCATGCCATCCTAACAGACTTGCAAGAGGTCTTCTCAGACGGCGAAGGATCAATGGGATCAGGGCAAGAAGAAGACTCCTAATAATCCACCCAACCGATCTGGCAAATCGAAGGATATAATTGCACCTGGTCCACAACAAAAACCTTTTATCCTGATATACAATACTTACGTAATTGATTCACAGTCCAGATTCACTACTTAATGTACATAAATACTCTTAAACATACATTCACACATGTAAATACTTACGCTATTCTTTCATTCACCTGTTAATACATACATACATAGTTATACTTTTATCGGTACTTGAACAAACCACAAATTACCTTTAATGAATTATAGACACATATCCTTACACTTATATTTACTTATAGATCAAAATTACAATTTAAATAATACATAATTATTAAATATTTTCTAGGAAACACATTAAAATCTTAAAGTTGAAATCCTAACTCTTAGATACACACATACAGTAAATCCAAAATACAAATAACATAAAACATATGAAATTATTAATCACTACAATATAAGTTATTATTAGAAGTAACAGTAAGTTGTACAAAATTTAGATCTAAGGTAACTAAATTGCAAATAAATAATGTTTTTATAAAAAAAAAAAATAGTTATATCCCAGACAGACAACGTGGTCTTTCTGTATTTCAAAACAGTGTGATCCCAATTTTTTAAGCCATTTTTGAATCAAACATGAATTTTTATCGCTTATTTTCGCCATTTTAATTGATTAAAAGTTGAATTGATGAAATTGATTTTAAAAGTGAAACGGATTTGCAAAAAAATCAGAAAATGGTGAGCACAGAATATAACAACAAGAACACATTTACCCTGGCCTAACAGGATAATAATGTATCTGAAATATGTCATTTCATAAAAAAATAGGTTTTTTACATATTTTACATATTTGGCATATTTTTTTATGCAAATATGCAATTTATGCAAAATGGTTTTTAGCGGCCTTAGATCGATTTTCAATAAAAATAAGATCTGCGCAATCAGAACTTAAATCGGACATGCGGTTCAAAATATGCAAATATGCAAAATCCGATGTCTAATAATTACAGTTGTCTCATGTATTAGGTACATAAGCTTAAACTATATAAAACAGCAACCGAACCTTAATCAAAATCAGTTCCTAACAGTTACGCGATTGTGTCAGGGATTCGGCAATTGTGCGGATACTTCTGCTAAGTTACTGAGCTGTACGAGCGGCTCTTTGACTTAAAGGAATAAGTTGCACACAGACAGACTAACAGACGGACAGACAGACAGACAGACAGACGGACATGGCTATATCGACTCAGCTGTTGATGCTGATCAAGAATATATATATTTTATAGGATCGGAAATGATTCCTTCTCCCTGTTACATACTTTTGCACAAACTTGATATACTATATAAATATAAATGCACCCAGGCGGAGCACAGATATTATTGCAATTTGCTGTTGAGATTTGGATTCAGATTATGTCTATATCTTAGGTTCTTATTGGTTTCATACTTTTGGTTTGACGTTAAGCTCAACTCCAATATAATTGGCATAAAGGCTGCTCGGCTGAGGCCGAGATTTGACGGTCAACTGCTACGCAAAATACTGATATATATTTATGTCTATTTAAACCATACTGAGGAGTCGACAAATAGTGCCAGGTCCTCCAAGGGTAGGTCAGCCAGTCTACCCAGGTCTTCAAAGAATGGTTTTCCCAGATGCTGGGTGAGTTTCCTAAGAGATGCAGGGCAGTCGCAAAGAAGTTGTTGGATGCTTTCTATCTCTTCCTCATTTCCACAAATACCACAGAAGTCATGGTGGGGTGCTCACATCCTGATGGCCATATGACCCATGGTGCAGTGCCCCATTATTACTCCTATCATACATAGTTATAATCCTGTTCTTGCTAAAGTGTAGGAGTTGCGAAGTTCTTTTAGGTGAGTATTTAGGCCAGAGTGATCGGTAGATGTGTCTGTCGTTCCACCTTAGTTCTGGATTTCCGTTGTGCTTCTGTCATGATGTCCTGCAGGGGTCTTTGTATATTCGTTACCGCTTGTATCGTATGCAGCGCTGAACCGTTAATTGCGCACTCGTCCGCTCCTTCATTGCATTGTACCCAGGCACCCAGACGAGAGTGATGGAGTGTTGTTGGATTTGGTGGATTTTGGTGAGAGCGGTGTAGCTAGTTCTTCGGAGAACATGCCAGCTTCTATGCACTCTTCCGTCTTCGAACCGTATGTTTAGATCAGTGCCGGCCAAATGTAGAGGACAAAAACGTGTGCTTGTGTTGGTGTGCAAGAGAGCTCTCTCCAGACTACAGCCGTTTTACTTGCAATTCAATGTTCACCGATTCACACAATCATAAGTTCGGCTCGCGTTTGCGTAAAAGCACGACTGACTTCGGCACGTGGTAGCTACTGCTGGCCGGGTCTGGTTTCGATGGTAAGCTCGTTCGCCCTGATGGTAGTTTCTTGCTTCCATTGCTCTCTCTCCTGAAACTAGGTTCTAATGTTGTCGTTCCATTTCTGAGCTGGTATACAGTAACCTCTGCAGTTATTTCTATTTTAAGCAGGATACTGCTATGGCATGAAGTAGATGCTTTAAGAAGTTCCGCTGCAGTATACTTCAGGAGAGTGTCTACAGGTTCAAGGTTTATAATTACGTCCCGGGCCGACTTGGGGGGGTAGATCGCAGGGATTCTGTTAAACCCAGGCAAGCCGCTCTTTGAACCTTATGGAGGTTGTTTAGGTGGTATTTGGTGTTAGCCGCCTTCCACCAGACCAGCGCTCCATATGTAAGGATAGGTCTGACGACCGCTGTGTATTAACTAGGGAATGATATACGGTTGCAGTCCCCATTTTCCATTAAAAGTCTTTTTGCAGCCTTCTTCATTCTTTCCTCAGAGTTTCTCTTCCAGGAGAGTTTGCTGCGTTCCCCCAAGGGATGGGGGTGTAAGCACAGGTATCTTGCATTTCCTCGGTGAACAGCACCAGTTGGGTCTTCTGTGGGTTGACCCCTAGACTGTTCCGTTTTGCAAGGGCCGATTCCAATAGTTCACTGCCCGTTACCAATAGAACCAGGTCGTCTGCGTATGCCGTCACCCAGCAACCACTAAACTTCATGGTAAGAAGTTTGTTGAGAACCAGGTTCCAAAGAAGGGGGACAATGACTCCCCTCTGTGGAGTTCCTCTGGTTGCTCTTCTTCTAATGTTGCCCACACAGAGATTAGACTTGATCACTCGGCTGCTAAGCATGTTCCATTGGCAAATGATCCATCAAACTTTTTGAGACTAATTCAAAGTTTAGCATCTTATTTCGGCTTAAGGACGTGGACTCTGGGCAGTGGCCTTGTTCTATCCCTTTGCGACTACAAAGGATTTTCTTTTATTTACCAAGATTTAGTACCTTTTCAGAACACGTTTAAAAATCGCAGAATGTCACAGCCCAAAGGGGCCCTTAAACACCTCGTATGTAGCGTTAGGCCAATTCCTTTCACTAAACCACCTCCTCCTTCCTTCGCTCTGGCAGTTCAATAGAATTGACCTCGTTTTAGGCTAACTAACTACTTAGCTTGTTTACCCACCCACACCTTCACTTCACTACCAGCTCAACCCCTTTTCGCGTTCGCACCATTCATTTTTCAAGTCTCATCCACCAGGACACCGCAGGCGAGGCGGCTTCGCGTTGCCTTTTCTCCATTTTTGGGCCAGCTCATGAATATTCATAGACATGAACGGGCAAAGGCTGGGCGCTGGTGATGCGGGTTGGGGGTCTGCTATCTGGCTCAAACAGCGACTCGCGACTTGCTTCCCAAGCCAAAAATGGTATCGAAATGCTTTATTGGCCGCTGTGGCAAACAGAGAAAGGCGTGAGAAAAATTACGGGGGAAAACGCAAGGCTGGGGCTACGGTCGGTCTGGGGTGGTGGGGAAGTGGAAAACGCAAACGTATAATGACTGCCATATTGCGTGTCCTTGGTTACGGGTCTGCCGTCTTGGTCGGCTGCTGCTGCTGTTCCGCTGTTGTCAGGTTTATGGAACGCGGCTTGGCAAAGCGCATGGTCCAGTATCGTGCAATCTTATCGTGCTCCTTGCGATTGCATTTGTATTGATCCGCTATGCCCATGACGAGCGGATCTTCGGGATTACATTCACCCATCAGCACCCAAATGGACAACAACACCTTGGCTATATTCATTACCGGGGACCAACGCTCGCTGAGCACATCCAGGCAAATGGCGCCGCGGCTGTCCACATTGCAGTGATAGATGCGGGTCACGAAGCGTATGCGCGGCGGGCGAAATGGATATGCAGCGGGAAGTCTTATGTCCAGCTTAAAGCGTCCACCGTCATACACTGTGCCAGGGGGTCCGTTCACAATAGCCGTCCAATGGAATAGATCGTCATTATGTAGCTCTGCACTGCAGTTGGGCGGTGGATGTTGCTGAAGATCGCTCAGTTCACGTTTGATGCGCATTATGGCGCCATTAAGCTGATCGGTCGGCACGGGTCTAGCGGTATATTGCGCTTGGCTAGTGCGGGTTGATGTCGATGGGAGCTCGTCTGCCGAGTGGTTAGCTGTAGACTGATTGATCAACTTCTCGGACATGATTCGTGGTAGGTTCTTTGTATTTGCGTGTGTTGAAATTTTGGATATTAATTTTGCCTGCATGAGGTTTTGTTCACATGATTCTTGTGATTTGTCGAAACGAAACTGATTAACGACTTACACAAAAAACAAAATGTGTGTGGAAATTAAAGCAAAGGCAAAGGCAAAGCTAACGAGTGGAACGAAAACGGCAGAAAGTAGAAGTAGATAAAAGTCAAGGCAGGAGAGTGTCTTCATGCAGTTAACCAAGGGTGCCCACACAATGATTACGGCAGGGCAGACACCACTTGTAAGAAAACAACCACCACAATACAGAGATGGCCTAGATATTGGTGCTTGGCAAAAACAAATGTGCTGTTAGGGCATAGAGAGCGAGATAGGGAACGATAAAAGGGTTGGCTTTTTACTTCGAATGCACAATTTTTAGGTAAAAAATTCAACTTTTAGAGCATTTTTTGATACTCAGAAGTAGGCACCTCCAAAAAAATATCCGCAACATTCTATTATATGACATTGGTGACTTTTTCAGTTTCGTTTATACTGTTCATGAGCTCAACGTGCTTGCCATTTAGATATATTATATGTACTTGGCTATCAACGATCAAATGTGCAATTAAGATTTCTAATTTAATTCATTCTCGATAATCAAATTGGCAAAGACAAAAGAATCAGATCCGAAAATGGTTCTGCAAGAAACACTGGTTTAGTCTAACAGTAGGCCTCATGTGTCACAGCACACGTGATTTGAGGTTATGCTAATTCCTCTTTGGCCATGATTTCCTACCACATGGTTGGAAAACTTTTCTGCGCGTCAATGAGATGGGCAATATCGATTCCCTCGAAGCAGGATGAAACTAGAACCGGGTCATGAGAACGACCAGTATTCTCGTCAGGAATAGCTCAATCAGCAGAATCTCCAATCACAGGGTCTGAAGGTGGAAGATGAGCTGATCGGCCGAATGGTTGCTTATAGCTTATTTTCAAGCAGATGATGAAATGCCAACATGAGACGGCCAACAATATGGGAGGATTCTCTGTTTCCCTCAGAACCTGAACGCCCTGCTGACACACACAGAAAGTAGCTCGGACTGCTGGTTTTCAGTGTTGTCCGAGAAACAGACGGTCAGACAGGTGGCTTCCGAGGCCGATGGCCCTTGAGTGGTAAAAAAAAAGATACGTCAGCTAGAATTGGAAATTACGTATGTATGTAAAACCACGAAACACAATTTTAGCACACAAAAGTATCACCTTGATTCGCCGCTAAGATGGGGTGGGATAGTCTGCACCAGGCAGTGCGCGATTAACTATATTCTAGTCAGAATGCTTATCACTTGGACGGACTGTACTCTTGAAAATCCTCACGGTTTTCCTTTAATTTTATTTGGGTGTCACGAAATTTGCGTCTGCTTACTGTGAAATAATATGCCAAAGTGAAGCCACGAGTCGATCAGCACGCTGTTAGTTATGTATCCATACTTCTGCAGCTTTTAAACTGTAAACTTTCAGCATTCAGCCACTCCACAATTCAGTATACCGCTTAACTGTTAAATCGCCTGATCTCTTTTTGCATCGCTTCCACCTTACGAACTGTGAGCGCGTTGGAGAGGAATTTGCCAGAAACAACGGCAACAACAGCAATGCTTATGCATAGGTGCAATCAAGGCATACTTAACTAGGTAGCCGAACTCGCTCTCTCGCTCTCTTTGCTTACTTCTTAGATGTCAGTCTGTGAACAAAAGTTGCGAGCGACGCATCTCCGCTGACGAAATTTTCTTAGTTCGCTCTCTCGCTCTCTTTTGTATTTTTATAAGAAGTTGTGAGAGAGCGAGTACGGCTACCTAGTTAAGTATGCCTTGGGTGCAATTGCGAAATAGAAAAGAAGAGAGCGAGAGAGTCGCATGCAGAGACAATCGTACAATGGGGCTTGTATGTGCGTGTGTGCCCTTAGATCGCTAAGAAGAGGTAACAGGGTGATGCATTCGGTTGGTAGCTATTTTTCAGTTTTACTACACACCAAGAAGCCTGGACACTACAATCTTGGGACCTTACTCTCTACAACTCCCAGCTTTTATGTTAAATAAAGTGCTAATAAAGTGTTATCCAAAAATCAATATGCGGAAATTTATTTTTCAAATTCGTACAATTGTCACGTTTTTAGCTGTGTATTTATTTACAGGCATTTCTCTCTCTCTTGTGGGGATAACTCGGAATACACCAGACATGTTATAGCCTTGCTGGATTTATAGAAATTCATCTATTCATCATTCAACCTTCTTTTAGAATTTGGTGCTTCTATTTGAATTCTGAGTGTACAAAAGTTTTTCATCAACTTAACTACGACTCGTCTTTCACGCTCTATTCAATTCTCTCATAATAATAAAATTTGTTTAATATTTATTTCTGAACGTGCATCTAGTTCCTTTGTAAAGCATTTCAGCATGAACTGTATGGTTTGTCAGCAGATGCGTATTTCGCCCTTCGCCGAGCATCCGCCAAGCGGCTTGTATGTCTGCCCCAAGGAGCACTATCAGTGCGATGCCTGTGACGCCCGTTTCAGTAGCCGCTGTGGCTTGTGCAAACAGAAGACCCGTTATCTACGCATTCAATTGAAATTCGCCGCACCGGATGAAGGCATATTGATAATGCGACCACGGCGTTCTGTGTCGTTGGGGGCTAGTACTAGCAAGGTATCGGAAATTCAAAAGGCGCAACGTCGCTCGCGATCTTTGGAGAAAATTTCCAGTGCCGAGCCCAAGGAGTTATTTATGCATCCGGCCACCATTTTTCAAAAGGAATTGACTACACATGATTTTTGGTGGTGGAATGATAACAACTTTGATTCTGTGACAGCCAGTGAGAAGTGCTTACCATTGAAAAGTCCCGCGATTTCCCCGGTGGCAGGTAGCACTCAAGACACGACTGAGAGTGAGAGCAAATCGGTGGAGACTGAGCACGAGTATGCACTTGACAATGTGAAGTCAACAATAGATAGACTGGTAGTTGAGTTGAAACAATTGGAATTGCAACGCAAGAGCTATGTGAAGGATTCTCCGAGATCGACAGATGTGGGACAACAGACAGAGGTAAGAGTAGGGAAATTTAATTCCATTTCTTTACAGAGATGGCCTTTTTTTAACAAGAAGATGCAGTCTTATCAAAGATTCTTTCGTTAAATGATCTGAGAAATAGAGAACTGATGACGAATACTGTGCTGATGCTGCCTCGTTTAGGCAGCCAGCTATTTGGGTGCGTTGTGACGCCCCACTTCCAGCCGTACCGTATCGTAGCTCAGGGCACCAGGTTCGATTACCTGTTCCTAGCGAATTCACTAGGTAAAAGGGGTTAGCCATTTCGACAGTTTTAATTTATAATTGAATTTAATTTCTTTCCATTTGGTTACGATACTGTTTCTACGTCAGCCTCTATGCCACTTCAGAAAATTTAGCTTTATTTGATCCATTTCACAGAAAAGTATTTTCCTCTATTTCTTAAGTTGAAATCTTTTACTTTATTGTTTGTTTTGATTTCGTTTAGTTTCCTTTTTGTGTCAGCCGCACGTATTTAGACTTCATTTTTATACTCTGTACCGAAGGTACATAGAGTATATTAAGTTTGTGCAAAAGTATGTAACAGGGAGAAGGAATCGTTTCCGACCCTATAAAGTATATATATTCTTGATCAGCATCAACAGCCGATTCGATATAGCCATGTCCGTCTGTCCGTCTGTCCGTCCGCCCGTCCGTCTGTCCGTCCGTCCGTATGAACGAAGAGATCTCAGAGATGGAAGAGATAGAGGTTTGACATGTATGGGGCATATATTTCTTATACTTGCAGGCAGATCAAGTTTATTTTCAATTTTTGCCACGCCCCCTCCCGCCCCCGCAATTCGGAAAAAACGTCATATCTCCTACAGTTTTGAAGATAGATGGTTCGTACCTTCTAGAGATACCTTGTAAACAAAATTATTTATCGATTTGCTGAAGGAATGATAAAGATCGGATCAAGTTATGAGCGAAAAACGGCCTGTAAACACCCACCACCCCCCACCCATCACCACAGCATTCTATTGAACGGCAATCTTAGTGAGAGAGAGAGAAAGAGAGAGAGAGAGTGAAACTTAGAGATGAGCGAGTATAACTCGTGAGCAAATGCGAGCTGCGACGTTAAGGGTACAGAGTATGTTATAGTCGGGCTTGACCGACTTTCTTTCTTGTTTTTGCATAACCTTTAGCTAGCGAATTTCCTAGCGAAGAGTAGTTGGGGATATCGCCAGTGAATAATATCAAAATTTTTCCTTTCTTCCACACCGTTTCAAGGATACTGACGACTTGTCTTCGTTAACAACTGAGACTTCGGCCACAACTTCGATTACAACTACAACAGCTACAGTGGATGAAACTACTAGCCCATCTGAAACTCCTACTCTGGCTGATTCAGTGCCTACATCGTCACCGCCCAATGAGGCCGAATGGCGCACTCGCTTAGCCTATCCCTATTGGAGATACTTGCGGACTCCCGTGCAGGTTCTCAGTTCAGAGGCTTTGCCAATTGGCAATGACATGGAAGACGCTGTTGAAGTATCTCTAGTGCGTCGTCCTTGCTATACTGGTGCCCAATGGTGTCCCTGGCACTCTCAAGTGGTCAACTGTCCGCCCATATTTCTGGAGAAAATACTACGACGTAAGGATAAGTGGTTGGATCATCAAATGGTTTTGCCCGTTAGTATTTCACTGTTGAGTATGGGCCGTCCACCCGCGCACTGTCCGGAGTATCGTTGTGGTAAGCTGCTGAGACCGGAGAGTCTCAACGAACATCTCACCACCCAACATCGCTTTTGGACAGTGGACTCTCTAAAGCTAGGAGAACCGAAAACATTTTGCCTGGACCTGCGCCTCACACGACTGAATGCGGCCAAGTGTCATGCTCTGCTGCTGCTGGAGGATACGATCAGCTATCCTGGAGGTGACGAGCTCGGCAATAAGTTGCCTGTGCTCATTATGAGCATGCACATGCATATGTACGATGCGCTGGCCTTGACTGCTAATGATCGACTATTTCAGTCGATTCGCTCGGACCAACAGCTGACCATCATTTGGGCAACGACGCTTACGTCGTGTCGATTGCCGCTGACGGCAACGCTTTGCTTGTGGCCGCTCTCGGGTGATCCCGCCGAGTGTACGGTGTCCTACACAGGGAAACTGCACAATATGCGGCACTCGCATCGTCCTCTTAAGCTCCTCCATAGCGGAAGGGTTATCATATTGACGGCCCATCAGGTGGAGGAAATGACCCAGAAGGGAACGGAAATGTTGGGTATACAATTTTCTATAGTGGCTCAACGTTAAGAGTCCGTGTGGTTTAATTCGTTCATCTTTCAAATTGAATTTTGTTATTTATTCTGTGTTCTTGCTCAGTTGCAAGCTATTCCAAATTCTAGTACCCCAGTTTCTATCCACAATTCGGTTCCAAATCTAAAATAAAGAACTAAAACTGACACTACAAATGGGCGGGGCAGGGAGGCGGCAACACTCAATTTGCGAAATGCGATAAATTGAATGAAAAGTGTGAAAATGAAGCGGAGTCATCAGCCGGGGCGAGGGCTTAAGGAGCACAACAAAAAATGTAAATGTAAATTTCAAGAAAATTTAATAATAAAAACATCAGCATAAAGTGAAACGCATAAAATCCAATGAAATGTAAAAGGCAACCAACGCACAGTAGATTTTTTTGTCATTTTTTTTGGCATAAATTCTAGTTAAGATATTCAGCTGTGCTCCCATTTTCACTTTCGTAAAAGTGTTTCAGTACAAAATTGGCCTAAAAAAACGCAACATTTTTGCAAAAGTGAAATCGGGAGCACGGCTAATTTACACCGAATTTGATTTGTACGCATATTTTGGACCCCAAGGGCTCGACCAATGACCAATATTTCATAAGCTGCCATATATACGCTCTGACCGATTGGCACCAACTTACTGAAGTGAAATTCAGTTTGCCAACTCACTTTAAGCTCCTTAAACGACTTATCGAATTTGGTTCGATTCAGCTAACTATTTCAGATAGCTGCCGTTGCTTTTAAATTTGAACTCAAGCTGGATTCATTGTTGTGGGCCTCATTTTACTTTAAACAGTTGAACTAACATTGATGCCACTCAATGTCACGTCGCCCTTATTGTGCTTTCAAACCTTTAGCGATCAACTAAAGATTCAATTCAATCAAGAAGATTCAACTAGTATAATTTGGGCCGAGATTTAAAAACAGTTTCACTTGCTCGTGTTGAATTGCTTAAGCTGTATTTACACTTGTCGGATATCTCTTATGAAAAGTAGGCAAATGACAAAACTTTAGAATCAATTTTACATGGTACTTCACGACGGGGGATACCAAAAGAATAATAAAAATGCATATCTCGGTTCATTTACGCGAAAAAGCGATCCGCAAGTCTCAAATCTAGGTAAAAAGTAACTTGAAAAATACTTATCCTAGTTGGTTCAAATGGTCCTGCGACCCCAATTACTTTTACGATATGTTTCTTCTTTAGTTTTCTAACCCAGTCTTCATACAAAAGTTGATTCGTAGGAAATTATTGGACATATTCAGCTGATAAATCCGATTAGCGATTACTGATTGTCGCGATTGCCGATGAGTCTCTGCTGAATGGCATTGATACCAGACTTTAAGATATTCAGCCATGCTCCCATTTTCGCTTTCGCAAAACAGGTTTTTGTGCCAAATTTGTACTCTAAATCGCAACTACGAAAGCGAAAATGGGAGCATGGCTGATAGTGTGGTTTTAGTACTTTTTATTAAAAAAAATCCATGGGACAAATAAACTTCAATATTTACATACTCTAATTAAAAATTTTATGTGAAAACTTACACGATGACAGGCTGATCCTGAAATCGGTAACCAATAATAGTTTTCATTCGATTCCCTTTCAGCAATTACACAGAGCTACAAATTTAAAAAAATTGTAATAACCTGGGTATTGGCATAGCATACGCTGTAGAGCAGGTCGCGTATAGCACTTCCTCATACTTGGTTTTCCTCGGAGACCCCCGAATCTGAAGTTATGGCCGGAAAACCGTTAATTGCTCGTTTTGCTTACTTAACTTGAAATAACTCACGAATGCACCATTTGATTTTATGTAACTTTGCTAGTTCTGACAGCGACGAGAAGATTCTTATTTATCTTACCATCTCTGAGATCTCTTCGTTCATACGGACAGACAGACAGACGGACATGGCTATATCGACTCGGCTGTTGATGCTGATCAAGAATATATATACTTTTTAGGGTCGGAAATGATTCCTTCTCCCTGTTACATACTTTTGCACAAACTTAATATACTCTATGTAACTTTGGTACGGAGTATAAAAATTCAGCTTGGTACTCAGACGCTGACAATTTTGTCAGCCAGTTTCTGGCCCGAACTTAATCAGCCGTGCGCTTGTCAGACTCATTTGTTAATTTTCTGCAATATCGGTGAGTGTCCGTGGTCTTCTCTAGTAGAGACCTGAAGTCTTTGGTCCACGCTTGTCGTGCCTCTGACCAGGCTACAGCATGCGCCAATATTTATTGCCTGGTTACACATCAAATTTGGGTAAAAGAGGATGGGTATATTAGCTAAGGGAATGGATGTGACGAGGTGGATCGGGGAACAGGTCTGCTCTCGAAGTGACACTGTGGTTAGCGCAAGACGGCCATTGTCTCAAGTGAACTCGGGGCCTTCTCGCTAAGCAGTTAATCGCTACTCGCTACTTTCGCTGTATTGATTTGATCCGTTAGCGCCTGGATCAAAACTAAAACCAGTATCCAAAATATACTTCCATAGTCTTTAAAAAGTACAACTTGTTCTTTATTTCTGGCAGCACATATGGTACATCGTTATCCAGTTAGGGCCACAACTCTAGCATGCAGTTTTTCAAACGATCATAGTCCAAGTTTAGTTCATAATCCTCGTTCAACGCCTCTACCAACTGCATCAACATATCTTGTGTGAGCGTATAACCCAAAACTAGTTGTAGGTGCAACAGTTTTAAGTCGTCACTCGAAATTCCAACATTGTTATAGCACTGCTCCAAAATGCCAAACCAAATCTCCAGGGGCTGGAACATCGGGGGGGCCTGGACCAGATTTATCAGACCCAGAAAATATGCAGACCAGGGGTCAGCCGGATCAGGATTAAAATTTAAAACCATGACTTTGGATAATCTGAATCAGAATGAGCTCGTCTGGCTTTCAATACTGAAATGATAGACTGAATGGTATGTCAAGGCTAACTTTGAGATGGGGATTTCAATTTCATGCCTTGCCTGCTGGGGGTAAGCAGTTACTTGGAGTGCTGTCAAATATGCAACGAATGCTTATTGAATCTCCGTTAATCGCGTTGAACTTTGATTTCAAATCGGTTTAGAAGTTTAAATTCAACAAGCAAAAATATTTGGGAAAAATTGAAATTTTTTTTCAAAAACGCACTGAATTTCTTTTTTAAGTCGCCTATTAAAAATATTAAAAAATACAAAAAAAATATAATTTGTATTCTTTTAAATTAGAAATCGCATCTCTATAAAGAAAATTTCCAAACGAGAATTTTGTTATTGTCATAAGCCAACCACTTCGTTCCCACTCGGATGCTAGCATTTCTTACAAGTACCTTTTGGGTGTTGTCTAATACCAGAAGTTCTCTCTTTAGTTGAAAAAAGGCTCCATTCTCTTCTTGCTGGGCGTTGCTAAGATTCTTTAGACATCAATCGCTGTCCCTGCAAGGTTTTCTGGTACTAGCGAATACCTTTTTAGGCTGTCGACTCCATTTCGTTTGTTATTTCAAACTGACTGCTGCGGTAGGATTGTTCCTTTTTGGCAGCCTTTTGAATACAACATTGTACATATCTTCTTCCAAGGGCTGATAATCGTTGCAGTTCTATTTGCTCTTTATGTTTATCTATCTTTAATTTCTCTAATTTCCTGTAAAAGGGCCATATTTTGAAGCCTCTCAAGGCGTTCATGTACTCTTCCAGCTGCTGCGTGAGGCCTCCTACGATCTGCTTTAGCTCTCCGATGTCATCATTTGTTGCCAAGTTAGCGATCTGTTCATCGAACTTCTCACCAAGATATCCTAGCAAAGCTTCAAAGAGCTCATCTAGCTTATTAATGGCTTGAAGAACAACCCCTATAGAGCCTTTTCCAATATGTCCTTTATGGGCGTTAGTTCATTTACTTTGACTTTTATTTTGGAATATTTTTTCTGATCTGGCTATTTACTCACTTCTTATATTGACTGTAATGGAATTCAATAAAAGCTGAGAGTGCGTAAGTCGGGGGAGGGTCTGGCCCGAACTTAATCAGCCGTGCGCTTGTCAGACTCATTTGTTAATTTTCTGCAATATCGGTGAGTGGCCGTGGCCTTCTCTAGTATAGACCTGAAGTCTTTGGTCCACGCTTGTCGTGCCTCTGACCAGGCTAAAGCATGCGCCAATATTTATAGCCCGGTTACACATCAAATTTGGGTACAAGAGGATGGGTATATTAGCTTAGGGGACGGGTGTGACGAGGTGGATATTTGACTAGGACTGCTCTCGAAGTGACACTGTGGTTAGAGCAAGACGGCCATTGTCTCAAATGAACTCGGGGCCTTCTCACTATGCAGTTAAGCGCTACTCGCTACTTTCGATGTATTGATTTGGACAGTTGTTAACGAACTACCGCCTGGATCAAAACTAAAACCAATAACCAAAATATACTTCCATAGTCTTTAATTTAAAGTACATTTCGTTCTTTGTTTCTCGCAGCGCATTGGGTTCATCTTCATTCGATTAGGTCCACATCTCTAGCATGCAGTGCTTCAAATGATCATAGTCGAGTTGAAGTTCTGGATCCTCGTTCAACGCATCTGCCAACTGTATCAACCTATCTTCCGGGAGCGTATGATCCAGAAAAAGTTGTAGGTGCAACAGCTTCAATTCGTCACTATTAATTCCAGCATTGCTATAGCACTGCTCCAAATTGACAAACCACAGCTCCAGGGGTTGGTACAACGGGGGAGCCTGCACAATTGACATCAGACCAATTACATAGGCAGCGGAGGCGCCAGCCGGTTGAGGATTAAAATTGATAACCATATTGCTTTACTTTGGATAATCTGAATGGAAATGAGCTCGTCTGGCTATTAATACTAATATGATAGACTGAATGGTATGTCAAGGCTAACTTTGATTTTTGGATGGGGCGATGTAAAAGTTCATCGTTTGAATTTCATACATAACCTGCTGGGGTTAGCAGTCCTTTGAAAAGCCAAATTTAAATTATGCTGTTACATTTATCTTCAATTCTATAAGACTTGGAACCAGGCTTGTCAATGTTGTATCGATAAGTCGATATATCGAAATTTTTGTTGGGGAAGTAGTCAATGTCTCATTTCTACTAGACTTATTTTTAGTGAAGTTTTGAGTGTTGATCTCGAAAAACGATTTCAAAAATTCTGTATGGAAACGTTTTGACTTGCTTATGATATTTTTAATGTTTTTGGTAGGTACACTTACATTTTAAGCCATTTATCAATTCAGATACGTTGCTTGGAGTCAATCAAGATATAAATCGAAAGGATATTGAATTTCCAGCAATCGCGTACAGCTTTGTTTTCAAATCAGTTTATTACTTTAAATACAACAAGCCAAAATATTTGAGGAAAAATTGGCCACAAAAAACCATAGTGCAACGGGTGCCGGTGCCGCCTGCCGGACCTCGTCGCTCGGCGCTCGCTCGTGTGTGTGTGTGTGCACAAAATAGCGTTGGGTAATCACATTGCGTTGCTTTCGCTCTGGCAGTGTCCTGCCCGGGATGGATATGCTCAATTGAACATGTTGATTGCTGACAGCGCCGTCGCCGCCGCCGCCGCCCCAAATGAGGAGTCAATTGAAAATCAAGTTAGAGCTGGCCTTAATGGAATTAGTTCTACAGAAGCGGCACCAGAAGCAGCTCCAGCACCACCAGTAGATGCAAATGCAAAGGATGCCAAGACGACGGCGATATCTCTTGACAAAGGCAAGCGCCAGACCAGGAATAAGGCTTCGTGGGTAGCGGGGGTAAAGGTGTTGTTGTATGTATGTAAGTGTGTGTGTACCTTGCCATCAGTCAGTCGACTGTCTTGGACACACCTAGACAAACATTTAAATAGAACTCAATTGAAGTGAATGGAGCGTTGAAAAGCGTGTAAATGAAATTAGAGAGATGCAACCCACACACTAAGTCCAGCTCCAGGAAGCTCTAACCACGCCCAACTCTAACGCCGACCAACGTTCAACATCAAACATACTTACTTAGTGACTCTAAACAAGCCACCCCTCGTAGCTTGAAGCGCAAACACACCCACTCGGTCTCGGCTGACTAAAATGAGGCACTTCCTTTACACTTCTTTTTTCAACAAATCTGTGAGTACGAACATATGAAAAATATCATTAAATTTTAAACGCACAAAAACTGGGTAATTCCCAGGGCCTCTCCGTAAACGTTCTTCAAAAATCTGATCGGAACCAAACCCGTTGCAAACAGATCTGAGATATTATAATCAAGACTGCAAAGCGGTCCTGAACCGAATCCCAAATAACCGATTCGGTTAAGGTTTTTCGGGTCCCTCGAAGCTTTCAAATATTTAACCTCCCGAAACGAATCACCGATACACAGAAATAGATTCGGTTCAAAGTTTGAACTTCAAACAACCCGTTTATTTCAGGGTTCGTCAAATAACACACAAACTAATTAACATTGACATTTAAACAGTGTAAATTACAGTAAGCATTCTTGTTTCATTGTAACAACTGTAACGATACTCTTACAATAGGCAAAATTATCGATACCCTGTCAAGTCACTACTCGAAGATTCACAACTTTTCTTCTAAAATGCAGGAATGCAAGAACCGGACATAACATTTCTCACCTTAAGCTTAGTATTCACTACAACAAAGCATCTACCAAATACTTAAAACTCCATCAAAATCAACTGACTAAACTTTACCTAATACCCAATTGCAACAAAAGGTCTCAAGTAAATACATATATTCAATGTGGGTTTTATTCAAATTGGTTTACTTTCTAAGGACATGCATCAAACTATCCACAATTCCTTATGCACTAGTCGTAATTGGAGTTTGCTAATAATTTTAAGCAAAAAAAAAAAACTCGGACTATAATCATTAAATTTTAATTTTTATATATTTTACTTAAGTCATAATGATTAATTCCTCAGTTTTATATTAGAAAATCAAGCTTAATTATTGAGGAATAAAATAAAAAAAAAAAATCGTTAAAGATAGATTTTTGTAATAGAACTTATAATCGTTACGGTCCCTGATATAAATGATGGTTTTAAATAATTTTCGTAGAACATTCTTTGATGAGTTATTTCCCAAACTCAGCAATAGATGGTGCCACTACTTTGACCATTTGCTTGCCAGTTTCTTCATGTTCATCAGATTTGGACCAAACTCCCCAAAATTGTGAGGAAACCGATAATATTCACAACTGGAAAGTAAAAAAGACGCTACCATTGAAAACAAAAAGGTTTTTCTCACTTGAACTACTTTTTCCACCGATCGTTCCTATGGCCGCTATATTCTATAGTCATCCAATTTGGATAAAACTTGGCAAAATTTTGTGGTAGCATATAATATTGATCAGTAACAAGTTTGGGAGCGATAGCATTGAAAACAAAAAAAGTTTTTTCTGCTAAGACTTCTTTTGCAGAAATATCTTATGTATGGCAGCTGTACTATATAGTTGACCGATTTTCATAAGACTTAGTGGAATTGTGTAATAGCATGGAAAACTTTTAAATACAAGGTTTGGGCACGTTCACGTTGAAGACAATTATATTAGCTACAAGTGTATATATTTTTCGGTCGAGCCGAAGTTTGCTTTCCTCTATTTTTGAATTTAAACTACTTAACCGATTTGTAATTTATTTGGCGACCTTTCTAATGTTTAATTAGTGAGTTTAGCTGTCTCTAGGTCCGAAAAAGTTGCGTTTGTTCACAACTGTACCACCAAAAAGAGCTGGTTGCCTATGCTTTAGCAGTTCCCAACTGTTCTAAGCAATGATTGTATGGATTGGCAGTTGGCAATCAGGCTTTCTTCAGCGAAAAGCCTACTGAAGAGTCGTTAGGGATAACGATGAAACAGTTCTGTATAGGCAACCAGCTCTTTTTGGTGGTACAATGCATAAGTTGTTTACAGTTGTGAACAAACGCAACTTTTTCAGACCTAGAGCCAGCTAAACTCACTAATTAAACTACTTAACCGATTTAAAAACAAAGTTGCACGCAATTACTTGAAATTCAATAATCTTTCAATTCATATTTGGCTGCACTCCATGTAACGTTTCTGAATTGATATATGGCTAAAAATGTAAGTGTACCTACAAAAAACATTAAAAAAAAATTCATATTCAATTGGAAACGTTTGCATAACGAATTTTTGAAATCGTTTTCCGAGATCAACATTCCCAACTACACTAAAAATAAGTCTAGTAGAAATGAGTCTTTGACTATTTCGCCGAGGGAAAACAACAAAAATTGCAATATATCGACTAAAGCTGATGTCAGAGTGCGCGGGAGAAGCGATAATATTTCTTGCTATGAGCAATGCGAGAAGATGGCAAAGTGAAAGCTTTGAGCGAAGCGAGTTGCATTGATCAACTTTAATTTGCTGTCAGAATTTACCATGATTTAATAATACAAAATTAGGCCAGTAGTGAGAGCATGCAGCTCAGAGAGCGTGAGCTTTATTTTCAGTTATTATTGTGAGCGCAATTCCTTGAGAGCAGTAAGTTGCATTTCTCTATTTTAGTTATAAGTGTGGGCGTGATGGATTCAGACGAAGAATATTGCGATTAATTTTGTTAACAAAAAAATTGTTAGAGAAATATATTTCAATTATATGGGATTCTTTTTGAAACCGAACGGTTTGAAAATGCACTACTTTTGATTTAAATAAAAAAAATCCGAAACTAGATCTCGACACTTCTAACAAAACGTGATTTTCGGTTTTGCAAAATAAATTTTTGGTAATTTTTTAAACAATTTCAAAAATCGTCAAAAACGAAAAAATTGAAATAAGGGGTTTTAAAACAGACGGACAGGACTCGTGTTGATATTGCTGAATAGTATTTAACTTTATCTATCAAAATCCAAATTTAGTAACTTTTTAAATTGTTTAATAATATTTAGTAATTGTTGCTAAAATTTAGTAACAAAAGTAAAGTCTCAGTGTTAACCACCATGATATAGGTTCTAAGAATATACATTTTATTCCCTAAACATAACTTGAATTATGGTGCTTTCAAAAAGATGCAGCAAGCATTTTATGAAATTTCTGATCCCACTCGAGTCTTTTTCGAGTCCTCCGTCTGATTAAAATAGTCATAAATGCGATCGTTTTCTGATCATAAATGAAGCTTTTGTCGGTAGAAAATGGTACCCTAGCCGCGACTTTTCATGAAGAGTGGTTTTTAAACCGTTTTTCTGATCAGTTTCGAATAATTTTCGAGTCATTCGCAAGTCGTTTTTGAATGAATCACATTTTGAACAAAAGAATGAGTCATTTTCGAGTCTTCCTTAAATCGCACATGAAACTAATCTCTTTTTAATTATGTGATTGAAACTTGTCAAGTTTGGTTTATATTTATCAAGCTTTTCAAAAATGTTCACTTCTCGCAGATCGGACGTCTATACCATATCTCGGTTTTTTGCAAAACCGAAAATCACGTTTTTGTAGGAATGTCAAGATCGAATTTCGGTTTTTTTTTAATCTAAATCCAAAATGTTGAATTTTAAAACGGCTCGGTTTCAAAAAGAATGACCCCAGAACCCCAGCAGGCTATGTATGAAATTCAAACGATGAACTTTTACAACGCCCCATCCAAAAATCAAAGTTATCCTTGACATACCATTCTTTTTATCATTTCAGTATTGAAAGCCAGACGAGCTGATTTCCATTCAGAATTTCCAAAGTAAAGCAATATGGTTATCAATTTTAATCCTCAACCGGCTGGCGCCTCCGCTGCCTATGTAATTGGTCTGATGTCAATTGTGCAGGCTCCCCCGTTGTACCAACCCCTGGAGCTGTGGTTTGTCAATTTGGAGCAGTGCTATAGCAATGCTGGAATTAATAGTGACGAATTGAAGCTGTTGCACCTACAACTGTTTCTGGATCATACGCTCCCGGAAGATAGGTTGATACAGTTGGCAGATGCGTTAAACGAGGATCCAGAACTTCAACTCGACTATGATCATTTGAAGCACTGCATGCTAGAGATGTGGACCTAATCGAATGAAGATGAACCCTATGCGCTGCCAGACACAAAGAATGAAATGTACTTTAAATTAAAAACTATGGAAGTATATTTTGGATACTGGTTTTGGTTTTGATCCAGGCGCTAGAGGCGGACCTGCCAAATCAATACAGCGAAAGTAGCGAGTAGCGCTTAACTGCTTAGCGAGGAGGCCCCGAGTTCACTTGAGATAATGTCCGTCTTGCTCTAACCACAGTGTCACTTCGAGAGCAGACCTGTTCCCCGATTCACCTCGTCACACCCATTCCCTTAGCTAATATACCCATTCTCTTTTACCCACATTTGATGTGTAACCGGGCAATAAATATTGGCGCATGCTGTAGCTTGGTCAGAGGCACGACAAGCGTGGACCAAAGACTTCAGGTCTCTACTAGAGAAGATCACGGACACTCACCGATATTGCAGAAAATTAACAAATGAGCCTGACAAGCGCACGGCTGATGAAGTTCGGTCCCGACCCTCCCCCGCGTTCCGCACACTCAGCTTGCATTGAATTCCATTACCGTCAATATAAGAAGTGAGTGAATAGCCAAATTAGAAAAAATATTCCAAAACAAAAGTCAAAGAAAATGAAAATTTGTTTTTAAAAAATCTCAAAAATACCACTTTTTTCGGCACTCAATTGCTCACAACTTCTGTATTTGCTTATAGATTTTTTTCATTGATATCTTATTTTCTTCGTAGAAGTGCCTTTCTTAAGTAGTAAAAATACAAATAGTTATTTTGAATTTTCAAATAATTTTCGTGGGCGTTTGGAAATGGAATTTATTGCGCTTTCAAGCAAAAATCGATTTTCTTGAAATATTTTTCAACATTGTATTCAAACTACTTAACTGATTTGAATACTGTGTTTTGTGTAACTATTGTCAATTCAATTACCTTTCGATTCAAATCTTGCTTATCTCCATCTGAAGATTATGAAGTGAGATATGGCTCAAAATGTAAGTGAACCTACAGAAAAAATGAAAAAAATTCTTATTCAAAAAAAGGTTGAAATGAAAAAATTTTTGAAATCGATTTTTGAAATCACCAATCCAAGCTACACTTAAAAATAGATCCAGTAGTGATGAGTCTTTTTGGGTGTAAATTAGTGTTATCAAACTATTCTCGCTCTGACAAAATTGTTAGCGTCTGAGTACCAAGCTGAATTTGTTTTTTTTTTTATTTTAATCAACTCAGGCTCAGGGTTGATTTGAAATGTTGCACGCATCAATTACAGTGCATTGACCATATGCAATTGTCCAGTGAAAACTCCACAAATATTCTTCAATATTCCTTAACCTAAGATGGCGGAAGGAGCAGGTGCCTAAGGCAAGCGTGGAGTTCTCACTTCTTCTAAGTGTGCAATGGCGCAGCGTTCCCGAGCAACGAGTACCAAGTACAAGCTGCACAAGGTAGTATGAACACATATTAAAATCTGGCCATACTGTCCCAAAACAATCGAGTTTTCACATTTGGTAGTTTCGTTTTGTCAGATTTCTTGTTGCAGTAAATGCTAATGCTGGCTGTACACTGCGTCACACTGTGACTCTATTTTCTGTGACAATTTGTGACATAATTCAAAATTGTTCACATTGCCATAGCAGAAAGTATTAGCAAAGACACTACATAGATACCGCATCTCATGCAAAATTATTATTTATTGTTTTTTTTGGGATCCAATGCCAGCTCCCAAGAACAATCGTTTTTTTGTTTCACATGCGTCATCTATAATATCTATAAATCTTTGGTATGAGACACCAAGTGATTTCTGTGGCAAGGCATTTTCTGTTCACATTGCGCTGTGACACTGAAATGTGACGCAATAAAAATCCCACCATAAGCTTTACGTTATTAGTGTGTTAACATTTGTGGCATTTCCACTGTTTCGAAAACTGGTCACACTACTTGTACTTCCGCTTGCTAACGCACTTATAATGGCTAAAAAAAAAACAAGAAGAATACGGCATTGGCCAAATTAATAGAATGCCAAGGTGGGCTAAATAAAATACACGTCAATACAATATACGTCAAAAACTTTAACATTGCGAAGCCCTGCTACGAAAAGCGAAGTGAGCTGCTCAAAAGAATTTCCAATTTCTGGATGACTTCGGTAAGTCTTCATCGCTGTGTGTATATGTGTGTGTGTGTGTGTTATAGATAAACTTCTGTCTGCCAGCTTGAAAACATAAATTAACTGCAAGGTGCCAATTTCTTGGCCATTTTTATATAAGAAAACAAGCTCGCAAACATATAGATGTATGAATATTGTATATACATAAAATCCGCCCATCCTAACCAAAGTTTCCCGGTACTTAAAGGCTCTTGCCGGATCCGGCAATGTTGATGTTTCCCTCCCGCTGTGTTAACTCACACCCCTCCCATTTTTTTTTCTACTGCAGTTCATCAACCACCCACAACTATCTTACATTCTGGCCGAAGAAGATGAGAAATGCATCCAAGCTCTTAACAAATTGGAAGTCGAGGTACTTGACTGTATATTGGCGGGCTTTCGCATAAATTTCCATTTCGACGTGAACCCCTATTTTGAGCAGACGATTCTCACCAAAGAGCTCCCTTGGAATTCAGCGGGTAAATCTGTAAATCCAAATACATAGACAAGCTAATAAAGCATTATCTTTATCGTTGCAGCTGCTTCAACTAGCACGCCCATACAATGGAAGGATGGCAAAAATCTACTTAAACAATTGGAAACGAACTCCTTTGGCAACAAGAAGAAACGCAATTCCGGGTACAAATCCTTCTTTGATTGGTTTTCGGACAATACTGATCTGGCCAATGATACAATTGCTGAACTGATCACGGACGATCTTTGGGAAAATCCACTGCAGTATTATCTATCTAAAAAAAAAATAGAACCCGAAGATGAGAAGGACGATGACAATAAAGATATGGAGGACAATGCCGATGACAAAGAAGAGGAGCTCGATAAAGAGGACGGTGAAGATTACGATGGGGAAGGCGATGATGAAGATGTCTAGGATGACGATTAGGAAGGTACGTTGTCTTATTATGAAAAAATCCAAAAGTTACTCACCTTTGCGTTCAATCTCCTATATCTTGCAGATGACAAGTAAACTCTAATATCAAATTCCTCCAATCGACACTCGAAACCACTTTCAACTATATTTTAAATTTTTTAAGAAAATTTAAAACCAACTTTTGGACTGTTTTAAGTTTCGCTTATACGTATGTATTTACAAACAGGAAAAAAATATCACAAAAGAAAACACCGTCTAACGAAGGCAAATATTTTTCAAACAAATAAAACAAAGATGAATCTAATATGAAGGGTTGTTGTTGCTATAACGTCTGTAGATGTGAGTTATGTAAAAGAAAAAGAAATTTTAAAAGGAAGTGAGAATGCAAGAGTAGTGGAGTTAAGTCCTAGCCCTAAGAATACTAGGAATCAATCAATGGAGTTTATCCACATTTAGGACATTCATTAGCTATTGCCTGTTTGATCCTTGCCGGGTAGTTGTTCAGTGACTCAGAGTAGCCCGAGCAAAGCTGTGCCCATGTTGTTCGGGTGCTTCTAGATAGATATTTTTCGGCATCGCTGATAGGAGGAGGACAACGTTAGATTTCATGCGGCTTAAAGCTTTGGACACCGTGCTCTGGTGGATGGCATCTCTCAAAGTTATATGGTGCTTGCATTTCCTGTGAAGAAAAGTAAATCAGGCAGATGCACTCTCAGATTCTGCCGTCTGGTTCGGAACATTGAGGGCTTGGTGGTTTAGGTTCGCTGCCTCTAGTCCATTTGCCAGGAACTGTTTGACCAAAAGACAACAGTTATTATAGACTCCTAAGATGCGGGTTTCTTCATGTAGATGAGCCATGGTGTGGCATCCAATGATGGTACGTTTTATTTTCCAACGGTCAAGTTATCGCCGTTCACGTTTTTTTATTGGAAAGAATAGTTACTTTAGAAAAATGTGTATATCTTAAGATTTGGTGGGTTGTTTGAAAGGTCACACTTGCTTAAAATGTAACAAAATGCTCCATTAATCATTCATACACTACTTTTTAATCCGTTGGTTGATCTACTATTTGTCAGATAAACTTACAACTTGCTCTGTTATTTGTTAGTTTATGTGACTGATAGCTCTATGTAGGAGATGTGACACCGGTCCACATAGAAGCAGTGATTTGAAGGGTACTCAGTTTTCTTACCTAGGTAAGGTACAAGGTAAATGCCAATAAATATACGCTGGGTAAGGTAAAAGGTATCCGAAATTTCCAGTACCTATGTAAAGGTACAATAAGGTACTTTTTAATAAGCTTTTTAAATCATGGATTATCCCACCCCCACCCGAAAATGTTCAGGACGTGAACTATCCAACCGAAACTTTGAGGTTTCCTCGAAATTTCAACAAAGGTGTACTGAAAAAGAACTAAAGATTCTCGGGAATCAGTAGAACAATTCTGTATTCAGAGTTTCCAAAAAATTCTACAGGAAAAAATTCTACTAGAATTTCCATTGCATGAATTTTCGACCTAAGTTTAGAAATTCATAATTAAATATTAACAATTATTAAGTTCAACGTTTGCGTCAACTTCACAAACGCCTATATCTAGGTACAGAAGGAAACTTTCTACATATTTAAACAATTGCAGTATTTTCTTGAAATTTTATAAACAATAGGCTTCGCCTAGATAAATAAGAAGTACAGCGATATTGGCAAGTATTTGGAACTTCTTAAAATGTAAATTTAGCGACTTGATTTTTTAAGCTGATAGTAAATTCCACTGATGACAGGATCCTTGAATATACAGCCATGCTCCCATTTTCGCTTTCGCAAAACTTTTGCGATTTCAAACCGGTTTTGGACAAAATTTTGACTCAAAATCGTAAAATTTTTGCGAAAGCGAAAATGAGAGCATGGCTGATAATTTGTTTTGTTGGGTGTTAAATAAAATGCTTTCATTCAAAAGAGAGTTTATGTACCTTTTCTGTATTTTCTTGCATCTTAAGGATCAACACAGTTATTAGCTCAAAGCTATGTTTTCTTAATAGTCACACCTATGATCCAAAATTGGAAGAATGATGAAATTAGATTAGTTTTTCACCCTGGCTATCATTTGAAATCAAAGGCCTATACTCAGATGAGATACAAATTTAGTTCATATAAATAGGACTGCCGTTCAAAAGCAATCAGATTTCAAACTGTTCAAAATTGTTTCTATTTATGTGAAGTATTGTGCCGAACTAAATTTTTATCTCATCTGAGTATGGGCCTTTCATTCTCATTCAAATATAAGTACCTTATACCTTAATTTTTAACAAGGTAAATGTAAATTTAGACCTAGGTAAGGTAAAAGGTTGTGAAATTTAAAAATACCGAGGTAAGGTAAAAGGTACACAAAATATGTATCTGGGTATTTGTACCTAGGTACTTCCAAACACTGCATTAAAGTTAGTGACATTTATGTTTGAAATGAAAGATTTAAAGTTCATATTAATAGCAATTGCACCTTTTCTCAAAAAAGGCCTCACCAAATAGTTTTTGGACTGGATTTTTTGACTCAGTGGATGGATATACAAATGAAATGACTGCCAAATGTTGGGGATTGTGAAATTTGTATTAATTTGTAAGCTTATGTTATTGCTGGCTATGTTAAAACGCAAGATTACCATTTTGAATTCGAAATTGGTAACTTGGTCCTTAGATATAATTCAATAGATAATGTCTGGGCCGTAATGAGTACCAAAAGAGGAAAGCAGAAGGCAAAAACTATGGTTGAATTAAGGGAAACTATAGAGAAAGTATGGATTGAGGATATAACGAATGAATATCTGAATGCTTAAGCGATTCAATGCACAAAAAATATAAATTAACAATTAACTTAATTTAGTTTTATATTAGTTTTTTTATTATTTTATAGAAAATAAAGTAACTCATTGGAAAAAATTGAGTGTTTGTTTAAAAAAAATCGGTTTTATAATTAAATTTAATTTTGTTTAGTTTGTTCAAATGAACTGAAAAACCGTTAAACAAGTGTGATTTGAAAAATTGTTTGTTTCTTATTATATGACTGTGAAATAAAACAAATTTTGGAATGGACTTGTGTCTGAAATTGATTCATTGACAACCAAAGAAAATGTTAACGAATAGAACAACATTCGGGGAAACTTTCGGATAGAGAAGGCACAAATGCAGGAAATTGTACAGAGCGACTGTTTTGTGAAATCAAATTCCAGATACCATTAACTTGAGCTAAATATATTCAAGGACTGCAAACTGAAAGTTTTCAATGATTTGTCGGAGACCAATGGCATCCCTGTCATGGTCTTCTTCGGGTGAAGCTGGGTGGTAGAGCCCTCTCCATTCAGTTTATCAGCTTACTCGATTCCTTTAAAGTTTTGAGTAGTATGGTAAAGGTACATATAGAGAAACCGAGCGATCTCATTTAATGATCTACGGCATTCATCCAAAAAGTTTTGGTTTTAAGTTTGGGGGCTTTCTCGATTGCAGTGATCAGACCTAGTTCGTTGGAAAATACTTCCCCTCCAACTTTCAGAAAGCTTTTCATTTATATTCAAAGAGAATCATGAATACAAACGAGAGTTAAAAGATTTTATTTCCGTAAAAAAATTATTTAAAGAGCAGTGGTGTTCAGACTCACACAGTCAAGCATTATGCTTGTGTGCGTAGCAGCGAAACACGAAGTTAACGTGTTTGACATTTCAACATGAGCAACAAGCAAATGAACAAATGCCTCGTGAAAGAAGAAAAAGCCGAACACGCGCATCGTAAGAGAGCAAGCCGGCAAACTTGCTAATTATAGAACACACATATTCTTCAACGAGAGCGAGCCAAAAATGTGAGAGTGTATTGGTGTGCAAAAATAAAGCGCCGTGAACCAGATTCGATCTGACTGCATCGAAGGCCAAAGAAAATTTAACCTATGTTAAACTTTCGGATAGAGAAGGCACAAATGCAGGAAATTGTACAGAGCGACTGTTTTGTGAAATCAAATTCCAGATACCATTAACTTGAGCTAAATATATTCAAGGTAGGGAAAATTTGTACCTTTCCAATCACTGACTGACTGCAAACTGAAAGTTTTCAATGATTTGTCGGAGACCAATGGCATCCCTGTCATGGTCAAACATGCTACTATTAGCACAATTTGCTGCGCCGACAACTTTTCACTCAGATATTTGTCAGCTGTTCGCTGTCATTTTGGCTCTTTAAGATATTTTTTGACTCTCTGAGTTATTTTTTGACTATGTCCATCTCCCTCTAACCACCGTGTCACAATGGAGTTAACATCACTCAAAAAAAAGAGGCGTTTCAAATTGTGCTTCTATGTTTAATTTTCCTTGCGAAGACTAGCCAGCGACTGAAGGCCTGTTTACTCTCTTGGCCTCAGCTTCGGCATGCGTTCGACTCGTATATATGTGTAATTAGCGAAATATCTTCGCCCCCCAGGGGGCCACTGGTGACCATCGCTTCTCTATACGTGTATCGGCTCCGACGCCGGAAGAATTAAGAATGTTCCTATCCCATGGGATAGGTTTTTGGCATTTTGGACACCACTGTTATAGAGTCATGAAAATAATGTTTAAGAAGAAGCTGAAATATACATTTTGCAGTACAACTTTACGCGATAAACTGAATGAATTGATCGAAAAGCGATGTTTTTCCATACACATGAGAGTTAAAACTTCAGACCGTGGCCACTGCACACAATTCGCAAATGAAATTCGCAATGATTGAATGAGTGTAAGCTTGAATGGTTGAGCGAATTGGTGCATGAATGAATGAGCGCATGAAGGGCAATGCCATAAAGTGTAGCCACCGCTACTCCTATCGTTGTCGTCCTTATTTGGCTGGGTGTGTGTGTGTGTGTGTGTGTGGGTCGGTGGGAAAGGAGTTGATTGTTGGACTGCCTTGCATGTTGGGGGTAGCTGCCTTTGTAGCTTAATTGAATTTAAGTGCGACACACAATATGCAATATTGCAAAATGAAATCACATGTAGTATGTACATACACTCCCGCGAAATAAAGTGCACTTGAAGAATATTTAGTTAACGCAAACAACCAAGCGGCAATGAAGAAAGTTACCTATTTAATTTTAAGAGCCAATCCCCACAACGGTTTTTATGTTGCAGATTGTATCAGGGGATTCTACCTGCAGCATGTTCGAAAATGGCATCAAATAACGCTAAAGAATGATCTGTATAGCCAAAGCAAGACGTCAGATTTGATGATTGGTGCAGGCAATAAATATTGGGAGTATTGTGAGGTCGCAGTCCTCATTTCATATTTAGCATGATCGCTCCACGAGAGTGAAATTTTTGAAGCGTTTGTTTTTTGAAAATTAATAATATCCGATTCGATGAAATGATGGTTTCGATGATACTTTCGTGCTCTAATACAGCATATATATATTTTATATTCCGATTTTAGAATAATTGTTTATATATATTATAGATAAAATCGGTTCAATATAGATTTTTTTCTATTACTTAGTAGAACACATAAGATATTATATCTTTAACACAATCATAACATTTGGTTTTACTCACCTTTTTGAAGAAAATCAAAAACGAATGATCCTGCTCCGGCTGCCTCACTGAAGCACATTTTTAAAAAAGTTCTGGTTATCACTGAAAATGCAATTTCCTGTCCTCATTGTGCTGCTTCAGCATTTGCATCTTGAGAACTTCTGTTTTTTGTCTACAATTTACATCATGGGTGGCAACAAAGAAGGCAAATGAAACATAGATGATCAATGTTAATTTATTTCGCTGTTAGAAACCTAACATCTAATGTGGAAAGGCATTTAAAGTTCATTCATGTCAAATTCTTCTCTGTAAATGTTAGATTTGTTTTCGGGGGCCACGTGAACCAATGTTTTGTTCAGACCAGAGGTCCAACAGATGGCTTCTCGTCTCTGGAGTCCAATTGCAACTACATAAGAAATCTCCATTTTCTGCAATTCATTGAGTTATTCTACAAATTATTGTAATTGCCATTTGGCGCGCTCTTAAGTAGTGCTGACCACTTTGGCAACTTAACATAAATGATCGACTATCGAATAAAAACTATCAAGCAATCGAATGACAAACGATTAGTGCGAATACATTTTCTCGAAATGTACTTTTTTGCCATCTCAATTGCCCTTATAAAATTGTGTGCGAAAAATGCGAAAATGTAAAATGAAGTTGTAGTGAGGACAGTACATAAGACTATCTTCAAGTACGCTAGCGACAGACTACCACCAAGTATTCTTTTGCGCAAGATAAAACAAAGCGAAATCTCGTGGTACACAAATCTGTTACTCAAAATGAACGATTGCGGAATAGATACAGAAGAAAGTCGGATGAAACAGGCATGGGAGCTAGAATAAGAAAACTTGCTGTCTAAACTTAAACAAAGAGGACTCCAGAACTACATGACTAAGGCAAGAAGTAGCGAACAACGTTTATATAGACAACTTGATTACTCTAAAGGACTTACATACTGCAACGAAGCATCTTCAAGAAGTAAGATAATGTGGCCTGCTATGTCTGCAAGGTAACACACATGAAAATGTTGCTACAAAGAAGTGCACGCTTGGTAATAGGAACGAAATGGAAGACATGATGCATTTCCTAGGTCGGTGCCCTGTGCTCAAAGAACTATTTTAAAAATCATATGCTTACCGAGGAGAAAATAATAAATACACGTGACGAAAATTGGGTTAAACTTAAGAACTACTTGGAGACTGCAATTAGCTTAACTTGTAATAACAGAATTCATTTAGGTAAATCAGTATGTGTAATCTATACTGTATTTAAAATTAGTTATAAAACTCGTTAAAAATTTATGATTTTGTATCTTATATGTAAATGTCTGTACTACTTTCACGGTTCGACGGGGGCGTTCGGATATCTCGTGACGAACGGGGAAGTCTGGTGTAGTACCTGAGAACGCAGTGATGCACTGCAGCATACGAGGTGGGCTGACGGTTTTTCGTATACCTTGCCCCAGAAGAAGATAGTCTGTAATAAAATTATGTAAACCAAACTTAATGAATGGATAAAAATACTACTACACCAACAACAATTTTAAAGACACAACAAAAAACACCATATCAGCAAATCAGTTTATACAACATATATTTGGCATATCTGTACGCATATTTTGCATATTTCCAAATTATTCTCTCTTTAAAGCTTGGTAGGGAGATACCCGCGAAATCAAAAACTCCATATAAAACAAGAAAGAAAGTCGGTCAAGCCCAACTATAACATACTCTGTACCCTTAACGTCGCAGCTCGCATTTGCTCACGAGTTATACGCGCTCATCTCTAAGTTTCACTCTCTCTCTCTCTCTCTCTCTCTCTCTCTCTCTCATTAAGATTGCCGTTCAATAGAATGCTGTGGTGGTGGGTGGGGGGGTGTAGGGTGTTTACTGGCCGTTTTTTGCTCATAACTTGAGTATCGTTCATCCGATCATTATCATTCCTTCAGCAAATCGATAAATAATTTTGTTTACAAGGTATCTCTAGAAAGTACTATCTATCTTCAAAACTTCAAAACTGTAGGAGATATGACGTTTTTTCCAAATTGCGGGGGCGGGAGGGGGCGTGGCAAAAATTGAAAATAAACTTGATCTGCCTGCAAGAATAATAAATATATGTCCCATACATGTCAAACCTCTATCTCTTACCATCTTTGAGATCTCTTCGTTCATACGGACAGACAGACGGACATGGCTATATCGACTCGGCTGTTGATGCTGATCAAGAATATATATACTTTATAGGGTCGGAAATGATTCCTTCTCCCTGTTACATACTTTTGCACAAACTTAATATACTCTATGTACCTTCGGTACAGAGTATAAAAGATGATTTCGCTGGTTGCTGTTTCGTGAGTTAATCTGGAGTTCAGGCGCGAAATAGTCATATCGATATCACAACGCTGCTAACCGACATCAACGTATCACGCGATAGTCACCCGATAGTCACGCGATGAGTGATTATTTCGAAGATGTGAAAAATATGTAAACCATATTTTCGTTGTCACGTTCTAACGCGGTGTTTAAAAATGAGTAATTAATGCACAACTTTTCATTGGAGGAGAAGGTGACCGTAATTGATGTAATAAAAGAGAAAATTGTGCTGTGGCATTATTATGATAGCGACTTGGCCAAGATCATCTGGGAAAGTAATGGTGCTGCCTTTGAAAAGGATGGTAAATATTGTAATTCTTGAGTTTAATTATGCAATTCACAATTGTTTGTTTTTCTAGGAGACCAAAACAACGCGGCTTGGGCTTCGTTAAAGGACAGCTTACGCTGCCGGCATGCTAAGCACCAAGAGTGAAAGCGATGGTGGCGTACCCAGCCCAACTCAAGGAGGCAGTGAGTGGGGGTCAACTCCACATCTGTCTTTCTTGCCAGACTTGGCGTTAATTCTCTTTTACAGAACCTATAGCTGTTCGTACAAGATGGCTGATGATAAGGAACTTTGGCCCAGCTCTAAGTAATTCATTTGTGGACGACGGCGATTTTGTATGTCAAACGGATGAGCTACACAACTTTGCAATGGTCGGACTTTGGACTTCTCTGTGGCCGCAAGTCGTAGACGACATCTCCTAATATTATATATGCAGTTGCTTTATAAGTACATAATAACGAGATGCCATGCCCTTCCCTAGTCGTGTCCATAGAGCACCATTTACATATTAAAAACAAAGGTCACGATGGACCTAAAAACCATTTAATTATTTGCGAAAACGGATTAACCAAACTCTGTCGAACCCTATGTGCCTTCACTACCGCTTCTTACAAATCACAGAAAGCTATTGTATCAACTGCTGTTAATTAATTTAAATGTTCCCGCCAAGTTAAATTTGTACACAAAGCAACTAGAGATGAGCGTCTTATTTCGCAGTTGCTATCGGCGAAATAATGTGCAGAAATTTCGCACACATTTCGCAAGTATCTTCGTACCAAGCATAATGGATAAGCCACAGCACACGTGCAAAATCTATCAATATTTGAAACAGATTTTCAATCAGACGATCTTAAAACGTATGTGAATACAGATTCTTCTTATCTTGTGACGGTACAACTATAAAATCAATGCGATATTGAGTAATAAAATAGAAAAGCGCGATTCACGAAATAAAAATCTGGTAACGCACGATTTAATTAAGCCGTCACGAATGATCAAGCACGATCCTTAAAAAAATATTAAAAAATTTTTAAATTAATTAAGGTCCTTTTTATTACAAATAGAACGTGGAATTTATTTATTAATTTTTTATTTTAAAAATAGTTCCATATTTTTATCTAAAAGTATATAATTTACATAGCTTAATGTCCGTTTTCGCCTCTCTTCTTTTATGGAAAGCATGAAAAGCGTTCTTAGATATTGAAGACACGATAAAATTTACAAAAGTTTCAAAAATCCATATAGATTTTCAAAAGGAAAAATAAGTTTGAAAAATATCATCAATACTGCATTTACGATGTTTGACTTTAGTTCACTTACGAAATACGCACGGAGCACTGATGCTCACGCACGAAACTCTTTGACACACCGTGACACGTTCAAATTCACGTAACGGGTGCACCCATGAAAAATCGCATTATTTTGCCAAATTTTTGGACATTCTGACCAGTGTCCTTTGACCGAAAAGTAGTAAAGAATATTTTAAATTTCAACCGCTATCATTTGAGATTTAAACTCAACATAAAGTTAGTAAAGTGTTTTCCTGTATTTCTAGAATTAACTTTGAACCCATCGTAGGTCTTCAACTGCCCAAAATCAAAGATAGTCAGGCCTGTTCCCGTTTTCGATTTCGATCAAATCATGCGGAATTGGAATTGACTTCGGCTTTTAACTTCAAAATTCCATTTACCTTCATTCGACCCTCTTGATGACAAAAAGATTCGCCTGAATTCTTTAATCGTTTCTTAGAAATCGCAACTCTTAGCAATTCCCATCAATCGAATTCGGAAACGGGAACAGGCCTGACTAATACAAATGAGTAGCTTGTGTTCATTTTCCTTTTGGTTTTTATGAAATTTCTTGCTTTTACCAAACTAAAACACAAATGCGCTGTTTCGTTGATGATGAACGCAATAACTCAACCTGGTGCCCATGTAAATAATTTTGAGTTATTGCGCCGATAACGATATCGACTATCGATTATTAAACGATAAGCTTTTTCGCTCCATACAAAATCAAAGTTAGCTTTGTCATTCCCTTCGGTGTCATTTCAATATTGAAGCCAGACGAGCTGATTTCGTTTCAGATTAAGCAAAGTAAAGCATTATGGTTATCAATTTAAATCCTATTCCGGCTAACGACTCCGCTGACTTTGTACAAGCTCTGATGGCCGTCGTTCAGGCTCCCCCAATGTTCCAGCCCCTGGTCATTTGGTTTCAAATGCTGGAGCAATGTTACATCGATGCTGGAGTTGGGAACGAATCAATGAAGTGGGTGCATCTTAACCACTTTTTGCATCAGACTCTCCCGCAACAGATGTTGATACAGTTGACCGCTGCGATGAACGAGAATCCCGTACTAGAGTTGGATTATCAGCATTTAAAGAGTTGCATGCTAGAAATTTGGAACTAACCGGATGAAGACGAACCCTAGGCGCTCCCATAAACAAAGAATAAAATCAACGTTTAACTAAAAACTGTGGAACTATGTTTTTAATTTTACGCCCCTTCGGCTTCTGGCCAGGCGCTAGTGCTTTGCCAGCTGGGCCTTGGGTACAGTCGTTACCAACTATCCAAATCGATGCAGCGAAAGTGCTTAGCGAGAAGGGCCTAAGTGGCCATCGCAACCCAACCTAACATCAGCGAGAAAGCCATGGACTGCATATGTACTTCTGTCACAGTCAAAACAATTAGTTAGCAGTTGGCAGTCATTTTTGCATATCAGACAATGTCCATCTCGCTCTAACCAACGTGTTTTCCCGTGACGAGTAAAATTGAGGAAATTGAGGGGCCAAAATGTATCTATAATAGTCATTGTTCCATGCCAAGGGGTCATCTCCGGCCCTGTGTCCACCAAACGCAGTTAAAGTTTTCCACGCACACCTTAGGCTTGTCAGCTCAATAAATTGCCAACGCATGCAAATCGCCAAGGAATTAGAACTGGTTCACACTTGTGACTTCCTAAGTTCCTTCAACATAGTAATAGTGGTATTTTCGTTTTGTTTGCAAGTGTGACCGTTTTGTTCAAATGAAATTACGTGGCGCGCTTGATGTTTATTTGAATTCTGCTGTCCCTTCATCATGGATATCAAGTTTTTGTAATTAAATAACTATTTATTTAATGCATTTTAGAAATCATACGGGTGTCTGTTTGAACGTAAGAAGATCAGTGGTCTACAATGGACGGAGTCACAAGTGCTTCAGTTTTTTGAGCTATATCTGCCCAGTTCTCCTAGAAGATTGTACGTCATAAATTCTTTCACAATTTCATCTTGCCTCTGCCTCTTAAGACCAAATAACATAAATGACTTTAATTCACCATTAACAAACACAAAAAAAATAGAATTTATCTTTGTAAAATCGCACAATTGCTACAACTACTTATTCACAGTCAACAAAATATTATTTGAGAAACTTAGAAAAGTTTTCACACTTTCTTTGGGCATGTATTGCTTTCGCGCTTAAGTTTAAGTTGTATAATGTTCGGTCACACTGTCAGTCAACTGATTTAGATTTGCTTTTACAAAATCTAAATCAAAACTAAATTACTTTCAGGAATACCTCTATTACTTTACAGCATGTTTTTTTCAGCTAACTTATACGCTGTTTTAGTTCGGTTCGATGGTTTACGATTCATTTATATTCAAGGCTGCAAACCGGTCCTGAACCGAACCCCAAAGAACCGGTTCGGTTCGGGTTTTCCGGGTTCCTCAAAGCCGAACCTTAAAATATTTTAGCCCCCGAACCGAACCCCCTGTGTACGAAAAAAAAAAGGTTCGGTTCAAACAATCATTTAAGTTAATTTCTTAAGATCTTTTCTATTTCTCTCAATATTATTACCGAAAACAAACTATTTTATAGTATAGTACAGAATCGCTTGAGTTGATCATAGAAAATGCTTTTTCGAAATCCAATTCATATTGCGATTTTGAGATTTTTTGAGCACCATATTCTTACGACAAAAGTATCATTTATGACTATTTTAAACACACAGAGGACTCAAAAAGATCAGAAATTTCAAAAAATGCTGTCTGGGTATGTACGTAGAAGGTGAGGCTTCCAAAGATCAAAGACCACACACTTTTGAAAGACTTTTTAGAACGCCTATGAATGATAACACTAAATACGACTCATATACATAGCTTGGTAATGTGGACGCGTTCTCCTTATTAAATATATGTCTAAATTTTGACCGAATGTTAGGGCAAAAATCGGTCAACTATTTAACAATCTATGAACCCAGACTCGAACCATAACATTGGGTTCGATTAGTAAAGGAACCGGACCGCGAACCGAACCTTACACTTTACCAAGGGGCTCGAACCTCCGGACCGAACCTTCACCAAAATTTTACAGGTTTGCAGCCTTGCTTATAATCTGGCTTTCAATTAGTTTTAGAATTCTAAATTTTTCTATAAAATAAGCCGTAAGAACCAAACCGTTATCTTTTACGGTTTTCTGTGCAGCTCAGAATTTTATAATACGCTTTTTAAAATGGTTTTTCGCACTTTAAGAGAACCTTTTTGCAAGTTTTCGGAATTTTACGGAATTCTTACAGGACACTGTGTTGTAGGCAATCACAATAAACATTGTGGCAGATGAAACTCAGTAGATGAGGAAGAGAGCGTTCATCATCTCATGTGTTGAACTGTCCAGCGCTCAGTCCTAGGTCAGCCTTACATACCTGACCTTTCAGCAGTGTTGCCATATTAGCTATTTAGTTAGTTTTGCGTCGTCGTGCAAAATAATAACGGTATTTGTGTACCTAGCCATTGTTTCTTTTTAAATGAATTTTGAAATATGTAGTTTGTGTACCAAAAAAATGTATATGCTTTTCGTCAAATGTCAAATAAATAATAAAAAAATTACATTTTTTGAGCGACTTACCCCTAGAATTTAACTGCATTAGCATTTTGAGGTTCATAAAGCGGACCAATAGCAACATTTAAAGTGATCTGTATGGTCTACGTGACTTGGATAACGTTTTTTTTGATTCGAAATTATGCAGAGCTCGCAAAAAATCTGTTAACACTATCAGCGTGTCTCCAAAAAGTGTTTTAATCAGTCTTGCCAACTTTTGCCGAGCAAAAAAATCCGTTTTCGGCTGGACTGAGAGGAAAAAAAAGCTGTATTTTTCGACAAAAAAGCTGGAAAAAAAGCGCATGTCGTTTCTTATTATATATGCAATTATATATTTAATATATGATCAGAGTGATGAAGTTCCTTGTCCTCATCCTTGCCGTAGGCCTCAGTTGTGCCTATTAGCTTAAGGTTACTAGAAAGGACCTTATAATCGAAGCAGCATTTCGCATGTTGACGTAACCAGTATCTACCTATACTACACATATTCAGGCATGTTCTCAATTCCGTTTCCACGGCAACTTTTCGAAAGTGGAATTGATTCGTGTTTTTCGTTTTGAAAAGTAATGCTTATTGGTCGGTGGAATGAAAAGTAATTGCCAATTTACGCACTCTTAGGGCCGTTTTCTCATGTTGGTGTTTTTGCAAATCTAGGTGGATTTGCTGCATTTGCTTTGCTCATGTTCAATGCTAACAATCTAGATGACATTCGCAGCAATCTACTTCACCCTCATTGATTTTAAAACCATCTACATTCTTATGCAAATTAAGTATTTTTATGTATCCGCGCATATGGTCACACTAAAACATATTTGAAAACCAAAAACACTTGCTGCTAAAAACAGTGAAGTCTGAATTGTTATTAAGTAAACCAAAAATGGAAAATATTGGATGTGGCTTTAATATACAAGAACACCTGCAGACATTGCTGAAATTACAGATGCACATTCTGATTCCCCCTAGTTCATTGCTTAAGCTAAGTTTACACATCCAAATAATTTGGGTAAATTTTGATAAAAATAGCCATGATTAAAGATTTTACAGGATTAAAAACTTAAACTGTGGTTCCATACGCAAATAATTTGATTAAATATGGCCGGAAAGTTCCACAATTTGGCATATATAGCCCAATTTTCATGAAAATTTTTCCAAATTATTTGCCTGTGTGAACATAGCTTTCGACCTACTGTTTAATATCCCATCATAGTAACAAGACGTTCCAAAAGAAAAACCTGCTCCTCCTCTGTAAAATTCTTGCTTTAATTTTTAAAATTGGCGCGCAATAAAAAAGACAAGACACAGCCGACTGCAGAGGTGCTGCCAACCTAGTATTATACCATTCCAGCCCTCCCGGTGTGACCGTGGCGCAAATGCCCGAATTTATAATCAACCTACATGAGATAACCAATTGAACAAAAACCATCTAGATGCGAAATCTAGATGGATTTCGATTTGAGCAAAAACATGAACATGAGAAAACGGCCCTTACAGTTTCCAGATGTACATAAAAAAAATGGAATTGGTGGTTTCGCTCTTATGTATCTAGTGCCGATCCCGCTTGGACTGGTGGTTTGCAAAAAGTAAAACGAAAGCAATTTCATTCGGAATTGAGAACCAAAAAACGAAATTGAAGCGGAATTGCGTTCGATTTACTATTCAGAAAGTAATGAAATTGAGAACATGCCTGACTATAATTTTAATTGAATTTCTTAATTTCTGTTTCACTAATATCCAATATCTTATACATTATTTTGAGTTGAGCGTGCTCACCTCCATTAGATTTCTGAGTTTTGATATTACTATATTAACCTGACTGAAGACACGCTCAACTTCAGCGTTGGACCATGACAAGAACAACATCTAAGTCGCAATCGAGGCTAACTCAAAAAGTCTTTCATTACCTCCAGAGTCCTTGGATACGTTTACGTTACTCCTAAACTTTAGTTTCATCGTAATTTTCCAATACCTTCTATGAAAAATACTTTCAAAATGGTAACAATGTTTAGTCTCTTTTTTGGTCGTAGAATGATGTGCATTTGCAACAACTTCAGTAAACTCAAGAGGTATAAGATTCATTCTTCCGGAGCCAGTCTTAAGCTCCATGTTCTGCAGCCAGACTTTAGGACTTTCTTGTTTGAAAATTTGTGGCATTTTAATCAATTATACGTAAACTTTGAGATGATTGTTTCCTGAACTTAAGAGGTGGCAATTACTATCGATTTGCTTATAAGATTTGCAAATGACTTCAAACTAAAATTAAAGCTGGAAAAAAAGCCAAAATCATTTTTAAAAAAGCTGGAATTCCCGCTTCCCGCTGTTTCTAAATTTTTCCCGCAATACGCTTTTAAAAAAAGCCAGAAATGACGGGAAAAAAGCTGATTTGGCAACATTGGTTTTAATACAGACACAACGAAAGGAGGTTGCAAAAAGACACTTCCGATTCTGTTTTGCTCAATAGCTATTTTCGCTTAACCAAAGAGCGCTTTTTTCGTTTCTGTTTTGCTCATATCTTTCAATGACCGTTTTGCCGAGAACCGACTTCCAAAGTGTCTTCTACAAATGTAAGCTTTGTACATATGTGGTGTATGGATAAATTTATTATTATCAACCTATCAAATGAAATTCAGAAAATATTTGTTTTTGTAATTGCTTAATCTCTAAAACATATATTTTTTTATTATGTACAATGTACATATAGTACATAAGCATCCCCCTACCATACGAACAAAACAGATAACACTTTTTGTGTTTTGCTCATTTGAAGACAGTTTTTGCGTGAGCGCTCGCTCTCAAGTGTCCCTCTCAGTTGATATTGGCACCGGCACGTTTGTTTTGATCAACCGAAATTGCGAAACAGAAATCACATGTGGGGGGGAAAAAAAGGGTTTTGCTCAGTAAGAGACCGAGTGGGCGTTGGTTTTGTTCTGTTCTGTGAAAAAAGCGTAAAGGGAAGGGTTATTTGCGAGCTCTGAAATGATGTCATAGTTGCAGCCAAAATATGGAAACTTACCCGTCATATCCAGTAGTTCTTCAATGGTTTTTGTTTGACTAAACTCTTTTTTTTTTTTTACAAATTCTACTTTTAAAACTTAACCTTCATTGACAACAAGCGTTGAACAATTTTATGTATGGAGTCTCCGCTTCGGGAATCTCTTGTGGAATCGGAATTTGGATATATGTTTTTTTTTTTGGGGACCATAATGTGTCAATTAGCCCTTAAAATCCCAGAGCCCTTCCATGTTTTGTAAGTGAGTGTTACGGCAGTGTACGTTAAATCATTTTGGAGGTTTCCCCCATAAAAAGTCTTTACCACTTAACAATAATTTGATGATTCAAACTTTTTTACGACCTCTCGAGAAATAGGGAGAGACTTTAGCGTGACGAAAGACATGTCTGATATCTAGTAAAAAGCCAAAACATTTCTGTAGCGCATTTCAAACGGCTGCTTTCGTTTACAATTCTTGTGTCAATAAGTAAGCGATGTCGCTCGAAATTGTTTATGTTTGGAGAGGGAAACTACTTATTCCGGTGCCTTTAACCGTAGAACATTCAGTTCAAATTTAAATTTCTAAAAAAATTTAAAAAAATTTTCTTCAAAAAGTGCGCCTGCTAAGTGACTAAATGCGTGCTTCAGAGTACAAACTGTTGGTGTGGGCCGCGCGCATCTTCTTTGCTATCTCATATTATTTGCCCTATGGTCAGTCTTTTATAACACTCCCTGGCACTTCATCACATCGCCATTGTCCTTGGCGTAATTAACAATGAATAAACTCTAATTGCAGTCGCATTTCCTCACTCACTCGCTCGCCGAACTGCACTCCACTCCACTGGTAAATTCATCGTTAAACGTGGCTTTAAAAAACCTTCCCCCTGACCAGTTACGGCACATAAACAAACCGAGGCAAACAAACAGTCTCCGTCCGGCCGTACGACAAATAAAAAGCACTGAGCGAAAATCGATGTGCATAAAAGAGTAGCACAAAAGTGACAAAACAAACAAAAATAAGAGAAACTGAAAAAAAAGGGAAAAACTTGGACCAGTTCACATTAGGCCCTCGGTCCTGGCCCCTACCACACACAAACGCCATCTCCAAGTGCTTCGCACAAAAACGAAAAATGTCACATCGCTGGCAATGGTGGCAAAAACTGCTGGGGTCCGCACCAGCCAGCCAACGCAAACACTTGGCACTTGGCACTTTTTGATGTTGTTAGTGGCCATGTCGGAGTGGATCGGGTCCAGTCCGCGTCCGGGGTCTGGCCATTCCTGCAGGTGTCGCCGCGCAGACTTGCAAACTATGCACATGGCGGTAAATACTCGAAACGCCACGTGGCCGTCCGCGGACTCCTGGCCAGCGCGCTTAAATTTACTGCCCCCAGGCATTTCGTGGTAAAGGGTTTTGGATAGTGGGTAGGGCGCAAACATTTCCGAAATGTGACAAAAAAAAAAAGGGAGAAAGAAATGGATAGCAAAGATACGATACAAATACACCAACAGTTCTTTTTTTCTTTGGCAGACGGCGGAGCCTACAAGCACGGGGATCTAATGTCTTTGAATGCATTGAATAGCCACGAACTATCAACTAGCTGAAAAGCGACAAAGAAACCAATGAATCAGCAAAGTTCATGCATTAAAAACAGAATGTACAAAGAATGAATGAAGTACTTACCGAAACATATGTTTCGGTAAACCAAAAAAAGTTCTCCGTTCCGGAATTCGCCATTAAGCTAAATAAAGACCAAGCGCCAGATCTGCTAGGGCAAGCAAATAAACAAAACTTACCGTAGGAATCACAGTTGTAAGGGAAAGCTAAGACTGCACAAATATGATTAGCTGTAACTCTAAATCTGGGATTCCAATAACATAACAGGAATACATAATATTTGAATAACCCCTTTTGTGGGAACCGTGAAGGCTCGACTTGACTAGCAGATATCAACGAAAATCATCAAATTATAACAATATAAAATTCTAATTATTGCTGACAAAAATCCTAATTTCTAAATACCACTGTGACACATTTTTGAACTCAAAAAAGTTGATCGCGCAGAAACCAAAAGAATCTAAAAAGGTATGAAAGTAGTATAGAATCCTATGCTGGGTTCGGTGAGCTTAGCTGTTGTTTTCTTTCAATAGTACTTTAATGTTTCTTAGCTTCTGATTGGATTTTAGAACTCCATACTTCGTAAACTATTTAAAAAATGTTATTTATTCGTCGGCTTTCGCTCAGAAAACTTCCAAAAAAAAGATGTCCTTCGATGGACCGCAAATTATGAAGAATTATCATGCTTAAAAGCTTCTTTATCCTTAAATCAACATTTTAAAATTTTTGGATAAACACAAATGTATAAAAAAAGTTTTAAATTCCACAGGCTGAGTGGTCGTAACAAAGAAGATCCCGTTCGGTTCGTTTTTTTTTTGGCTTCACTGAACTGGACCCAGAACCGAAACTTCTGAGTCCGTCACCTTACAACCCTGAACAAAACACGGACACCCTCTGCTTCAAAAAAAGTTCGGTTCAAAGAACAACTTTGGTCAGTTTATTATTACTAATCATAATACCTTTTAATTTTTTATTCATAAAATGAAAACGAATAAACATTTTTCAAAACTTTTTTTCTTCTTTTTATTTGGTCAATCAATGGCTACAAATTGTAGAACAACTTATTCGAAATGACCGCCTTGTGCCTTCCAGCAACGCCAAAGTCTCTCTTTTCACTCATGGATCGCAGTGCGCACCTCATGCATTGAGAAATTGTCCACAGCTCGGACAAGAGCGCGCTTCACTCAATATTTGGGTGTCGAGTAGAGAACGGACCACAGTTTGCAGTCCAATGGATTAAGGTTTCGGCTACCAGCAGGCCAATCGTCCGTAGAAATGAAGTTCGATACATGGTTTTTTAGTCATGTTTGAGTCGTTTTTGCCTAGTCAGCTGGAGTGGAGTCTTGTTGAAAGGTCCACAGCTTGTTTTGCAAATAATGTCGTGTTGAGAGGCTTCACAACCTTTTCAAAACGTCGGATTGATATACTTTCGCCGAAGTTTTGACTCCTTTTTCACAAAAATAGAGCTTGGTGACCAGATCCTAGGCGACTCCCAACCAAACCATCACATAATTCGGATGGTGACCTCTCTAAACTGTCTAAATGAGTTCGGATGCTTGTTTTATGGCACAGCATACCCTCTATCGTTTGCTGTTTGTTGAAAGATTCCTCTATGGTGAAAAATTTTTTCGTCAGTAAACAGAATTCGACTGTGGGCATTGTTCGCGCACTGACAACGCAATGCTTTCGATTTTGTTTTGCGTTTTGGTTTCAATGCTGTTGTGAGCAAGTGGTCGGTGTGTCTCTTGTAAGCACTAAGTCCCAAGTGACGATTTATGATGCGCGACATGCTGTCCTTGCTGATATTCATCTCACGAGACATGATTTTCTGCTTGCGTAGTGGATTTCGATCTTTCACGGCTTTGATGGCTTGTGGCGTTCGCACAGTGCGCGAACGGCCGAATTTCAGTATCCCCAAATAACTTCACATTTCCAGTGGGTGCAACATCCGAAAGATTTGACCTTTTTCCTTACCGCATTTATGCAGGCCAATTACGACAACACGATTTTCGAGCAAGCCCCATTCCATTATTGCACAGAACTGACGCCAAAATCGTTTGATGCAGTAATATAGCATAAATGTAACTTGTTAAATAGCCGTCAAGTAGGAGTGGATGTGTTCAATGGTTCTAGAGAACGAGTGTGTTCAATACGTGTACCAAAACAATTGCGACTACTAGGTATATTGACCGTATACAAATAATTTTATAGTGCTAAATCGGAGCATTATCATGTCAATATAATATCCAAACTTGTCATATTTCGACTTTGAAAATGAAATAAAACTTAAGTCAAGTTGTTAAATGGCAAAAAGGTGCTGTTACTCCTTCATTTTAAAGTCCAGGTACTTTTGTAAGCTGTGGAAGAGAATTTATGAATGCTAACTTTAATGAATGTTGTTTGTTCGGGAATTAAGTAAAGTTTTTTTATAAATTCGTAAGCTGGACGTTATCTTCTTAACAAAAATATGTCTAATTTTGTATCAAAAATTGTCTCCACGATCTAAGAATCAATGAACCAAACTGCGAACCTTAGTTTCGATAAGTAAATGAACCGGTCCGAGAACCGAATCTTAGTCTTTTCCATAAGTTCGTATCCCCGAACTGAACCATCTCAAGATGTGCTTGTGAAAAACTCACATCAACACAAAACATAAAAAGGATCTGGCAGGATGAGATGTGAAAATTTACACATTTTGGCCGCAAAACGAGCAATATTTCGAATATTTATCCCAACTCCGATTCCACAAGCTATTTTTAAAACACAGACCGCAAACATAACATTTTTCAACGAATGCTGTCAATGAAATTAAATTTTTGGAGGTTAAATATTTGAATGGAGGCTCTCTCTGCAACTTTTGTCTACGACGGGTGTCAAAAAGAGTTTAAAATTATCTATCCACAGTCCCCTCAAACAATGAACATTGAACCTGGTATGATGTATAATGCACTTAAATTTTAGGGGGAAAATCGTTAAAATATTGTATTTATTATTTATATGACATTTGACAAAAACCCGCAATTTTCAAAATTCGCTTAAAAAGAGTCCATTCGATTTTTTTGCATAAAAAATATCTGTAACTCGTGATCTATCACGGGGAAGTTTGTTTTCAATTTTTGCCACTCCCACTCCCGCCTCCGCAATTTGGAAAAAAACGTCATATCACAGTTTAATGATAGATGGTTCGTATTTTCTAGAGATATCTAGTAATCAAAATTATTTATCGATTTACTATAGGAATGATGAAGAACGGATGAACGATACTGAAGTTATGAGCAAAAAACGGCCAGTTAACACCGCGTTGTGCGCTCTCTAAGTTTCTTTCTCTCTCTCTCACTAAGATTGCCTCTCTTGACTCGTGAGCAAATGCGAGGGTAGTAAGGGTACAAAGTATGTTATAGTCGGGCTTGACCGACTTTTTTACTTGTTTTAAATAATTTTATTAAACTATAACCAATAATTTCAAAAATTTCAATTTCTTTAATTAGGTTTTAATTGTGGTTTTGGTTGATATTTTATTGTTTTTTGAGTGATTTAACCAAACAAAATTAAGTATTTACGAGTTTTGGTAAAAAATTTTACTTGCTTGAAGTAGGATTGTTTTAACGGTTTGTTTATTTCAGTCTAAGCTATAACATCGTTCTGCATTGCTTGGCCAAATTCGTTACAGGTTTCAAGATAAAGATGAAAGATTAAAATTAACTTGTAAGTATGAAAATGTGATTTTTTATTTTAGACTATTTGATTGTAGTGTTGGGTTGTTCATGAGTGAGTGAACAAAATTGAGTTGTTCTTTAAACTGAACAAGTGAACATGTTCTTCTTCAATTGTTCCTTTTGGTTCAGTGTACTTGTTTAATCCATCTTGTTCTGAGTTGTTCTAAGAGCTGTTCGGTCTCTTTTGCTCAGAGAGTTGTTATGTCTGTCTCGCCTTTTGAGTTTGCTCTGCCTTGCTCTAAGTGTTGTTCTGTGTTCTTTGAGCTTCTCAGTCTCTCTTGCTGTGTGAGTTGTTTTGTGTGTCTGTACTAAGCGCGGGAGAGAGAGTTAGCGGAAGAATTAGCGCGAGAGTAAAAGACGCACATACACACAAATTTCGTATATGTGTACAACAAAAAAGCAATGCTAAAACAACCACGCGGTCAGTGCAATTACACTACTTTCCGCCATAGACCTAGAACAGGTGAACGAGAACAACTGAACATGAAGAACTGAACAAGAACAACTGAGCAATTTGAGTGAGTTGACTCACTTAGAAAAAAAGAACAAGTGAACATGTTCAGTGAAAAGAACAACCTTAACCCAACACTATTTGATAGGGATCACGAAACAAAATTCCACACAAATAAATTTTGGGATCGCGTTTATTGGGGAAATTCTCACGCCTTCCGGGCTTCTTTTGCCGGTCAATTTCACTGGCAGCGACTTTTTGACAAGGTTTTACCGCCTTTTTCCAAGCCGGTCGTAAAAATTAAAGAAAAACTGGGATTGGATCTAGATCGCTCCCTTGCCAACTGTTTACCACAGACTTCCTGGGGGGCCGCAACTCTATACTTCTCCCTGACTGCAAGCTTGGTACCAGCCTCGTTTCAACTAATTGCAATATGGGTGGTTTTTCCAATTCCACTATCACTTCACTTTAACTTGAACAAAGTTAGAAGAAGAACGAAGTGTTCTTCGCACCACCCTTGAAATGAGATATCGTACAATGATGGAGTCAATTGGGTCTGTTCAGCGTTATGTTCAAAAGAATAGTAATGTTGCAAAGGTTTGGCCCTCAGCATGAAAACTCTTAAAAGGGCCTTTGACACTTTCATAAAAGAGATCCTGTCCTTACGTTGCAAGGGCACAAAATGGACTTGCCAAAAACATTTTGTACCTATTTTATGAACTACTATTTTGTTTCAAGAATGTATTGAATAAGAATGTTTTGCACTTATTTTAAAATTAAATCGGGTTGTACTTAAGAATATTTTGAAATAATTTTATATTAAGTATTTCGGGATTGGAAAAATCGTACTTGAAATAAGATTTTCGTACTTGAATCAAGTATTTTTGTAATTACCGAACCATTAACAATATTTGTAAATACTTCATTCAAGTACAAAGTTCTTGGTTTTTTTGTTTTGGGTAATCTCTTTAAAATCAAAAATAGAGCCAGGTTGCCTAGTGGCAGATTTGCTAGACTATTCAGATCTTCGAAGAATGGTGTTTCCAAATACTGGGTGTGTCTCCTAAGAAGTGCGTAGCCGTAGCATGGAAGGTTTTGTATACATCCTGAGGACCTTCTGACCTTTGGTACAGACTCCTATGAATGTTCTGCAAGAGACTTTGAATGCCTGTTGCCGCTTGTGTCGCTGAAAGAGCTGATTCGCGTGATCCGAGTGATGGAGTGCGAATAGTGGAACGGCTTGTAGCTGTGTCCCTACCGCTTCAGAGAAGATACCTGCTCATGTGCCCTCTTCCGTTCTTAAACCGTAGGTGTAAATGGTAAGCTCTGTGTATTGATCCCAAGAGCCTTCTGTTCTGCCCAGTAGACAGAAGTAGTTCACTGATTGTGGGTAAGAACCATTAGAACAAGGTATGCCGTCACCCAGCATCCACTTCATATCAATCATATAACTTGAAGCAGGCCCCAGGTCAATAAGTTATGATTTTGTTCATAACTTTCCTAAAAACAAGACTCGCACACACACCACAAAGGAGGCTGGTTGACTATATAGCTATTTCACGAATCATCACAATTCAATCATCAGCAGTCTTTGCCTATTTTCAGCGAGTTTGCAGAAGCTTCCTCAGGCCAGCATTGCTATAACCGTTTGGGAATCCCAAAGGCAGGCTTATAACAAAATCCGACATCAGACACAAATTCCAAGTCGCAGAAGCTTTGAGTGTGTTTTTGACTATCTTTATATGGGTTTCTGACTATAGCTAAGTTAATCACTAATCCTACAAAACCCAACCCTTACCGGTTTCGAGGGGTTCTTGCCTAACTCTTGCAGTTCCTTTATCGACAAGCTATTTGAAATTTCGTTTCAGTATCTTCCTTTTGCTAATTGTAGCATAGCATCTAAATCGATCCGTCCATCCACAATGGTCGCGTGCAGTTGTTTCTGTTGGTGTGTGGGAATTTTTCGCTTAAATAATTGAACATGCGACTTGGAGCGATATCCAATCAAGTGCCTCGAGTCTTGGCTAATAATAAATTAAATTAGCTTTCGTCTTCAATAAAATTGTTCCTTCGCTTTTGCCTTACCTTTTTCAGGTGCTCCTCCGGACTGGGCTGGGCTGGGTTGGTGATGTTGCTGCTGCTGCTGCTGCTGTAATCGTGGGACGCGCACATCATTTCACGCGGAAATCAAAGACGTTTCCTTATTTTTCTTAAGTTTAAATTGCAGGAAATTACTTTCCAGTGGCAGTTCGCTCGCTCATCCCCATGCCCATCCCCGGACAGTTTGTGTTGCTTGCGCTGGCTGTGGAGTTGCTGCTGCTGCTGCTGCAATTTCTAATATTAAACTCAAAGGTAGCCTCAAAGCATCCCTTGACCGCGGAAAAATCTTAACTGCTACTTATCGAGTCGCGCCCTCTGAGCATTTTCATTTTGGCGTCGTTGCCACGGAAATTCATCAAAATCATATCAACTCGTGCCACCGCTCCCGCCCCCGTTCGGCTCGAAGTCAGTGGGATTGCGGTTTATCATTCGCGAGTTACAGCCAAAAAACTTTCCACTTTCCACCGACCATCTGCATGTTTTTCTTACACGGTTGCTGTTGTTGCTGTTGCTGATGGCTGATGGTTGTTGGCGGCTGCTGCCAGTGGCACTCGAGCAATATTTGATTTTCTTCTTTGATGCCATTAGTTTTCCTTTTTTGAGTGGTTCAAGCCTCGGCCTCAGCCTCAGCCTCAGCTACGGCCTCCGCCTCATCCTCAACCACATCCGCTTCCTGGCAAATCGCGTACTCGTGGATAAACTTTTGTAAATGAAATTGCAAAAAATATATTTCTTTGGCCCGTTCGTTTCATTCGTCCACTTGGCAGCTCAACCAGATAATGCGTTTTGCGACTGTGTTGCATTGCTGCTCCGCCGCGCGATTGGTTGGCAGGTGCTTAGGTGCTTAGAAACCAGTCGAGAGTAATCAAAGCTTGACTACTTACAGGACAAGGCGAACAAGTGCCACCTGGCCAAATAGTTTTCCAACTCAAGACTGCAGGGATGTCTGTCTGTAAGGAAAGAACAAATATGCGCATACAAACATTTGCACTAGTTGCGAGACTAGAGAACGGGAGAGAGCCTTCAATCGTGGGACAAACAGTGAAAAGAAGTAATCATCAAAATGACACTATTTAGTCATCAATTTGAAACTATTGAGTATAATTTTCTCTTTAATATCAAGTTGATATATTCAAAAGTATTAAAATGCCATTTTTAAGGTATCAAATTGATACTAACTTTCATTGGGTTAATACTTTTTTGTATTAATTTTGTAATATCATTTTGATACTAGCTATTATCAGTTTGATAAACTTTTAGTATCATTTTGACACTAGATTTTATCAACTTTATATTTTTTTCATTAACAAACTTCCTTAAAATGTAAGGCATAAAACTCTAACAATTTTGTATATTTGCTGATGTTGCATTTTAAACCACTCCACTGTCTTTGTTTCGGTCCTCTCGCTTCGAGTCTCTTTCTGGATAGGTAAACAGCCGTAGCAGCCTTTTTGCTGGGGCTGCTCGTGCTCTCTTTAAAATCCACTTGTACCTGAAATTAAATGGTGTGTGCAAGCAATGACATCAAAATGTTAAAACTTACCTTGCCTTCCACCCATAGTCTAGGAGAGTGTCCAATCAAATTAACTTATTTTCCACCAAATCTTATTCATCTTCGAGGTACTGATGTGTTCGTATAGAATCACAACTCATAATGGTACATTTCAAGCGTCGACATTTCGAATTTCGAACTAATATTTGTTGACATTGAAAATGTTTGGTTTAGTATTAATAATTTTTAGTATCAAATTAAAAGGCTAAGGATCAAATTGATACCCAAAATATCTATTTGACAATTTCTAGTATTATATTTTTACCAAAAAAACTGTTGCTGCTTTTAGTTTCAAATTGAATATGATAAAAATTTTGCTTGGGTGAGGTCTAAAAAAAATTCTATTGGAATATTATTGTGATGATCCTTAGAAAACTACAAAATTATGCAGAAGTTTGGTAAAGGTTTTGTCTTGAACTGGCCAACGTCTATTTCTTCCCTGATAACAATCCGAATTTTTCAATAAAATACCGCCTCTATTCCGAAGCAACTTTTTACACCATCCCGTTCTTTTCCGAACCCGACTTTAATCCAGCGCCTTCCATGTTTTCTGCAGCCTCAATTTCAATATTTATCTAAACCATCTTTTGATTTTACCTTTTATCAGTGTTCCGTTAACCAAAACTTTGTGGAAATCTGAAAACGATTCTAGAGCATAATATGACATGACCGACTGACTGATTCAACAACGCCCAGGCCAAACGGCTTTGCTTAAATAGTAAGGGAGAAATGCCTTGAAAAGTGTATAGGGAAAAGCTTTGTTTTTTTTTATCAAAAATTCTTTTTGGATTTATGCAACGATTATTACTTTTTAAATGCATGCAGCTTAGGTTATCGAGCAATATGTTAGATGCCACTATTTTTTTCCCAGGCTAACACATACTTCTTGTAAATTATGTGGCCAAAATAAATGTTGCTAATTTTCTGAGTATCATAGCAAAGTTAAGGGATTTCTTTCAGGTTAGTTGATATTCCAGAGCCAGTTTTTACACATAAAGTTGTGGCACAATGTTTGTAGTCTGCCACCCATCCCTTCAGACATCACACATACACACATGGGGAGCGCAATCTCGGTTGCATTTTAATTACCGAATCAAAAATCACAGAAGCGGAAATACTTATGAATTTCTTATGAGCCTGCAAAAGAAGAAAGCGCCGCCGACGCCGTCGATGATAATATCAAAAAGAGCAACAGCCAGCACAAGTAAGAGAAGCAGCAGCAGCTGCTCAGTTTGGAAACGTGAGTGGTTTCAACAATTCTAGGCTAAAATGTTAACGAAATTTCTACACTCTGTTACCCCAAAAAGTAGGCAATACAATTTTGAGTTATTTTGTTATGGGAGCCATGCTCCCATTTTCCGATTTCGAGTCCAAAATTGGTCCAAAAACCGGTTTGAAATCGCAAAAGTTTTGCGAAAGTGAAAATGGGAGCATGGCTGTATATACATAGAATGAAATTTCGGGCAGGCATGCTCACATGGCTATTACAGGATTGCTAACAATTTCAAAAATATGTACAAAAACTGGATGGTCCTGGTTTAAGCGCGTTTTCAGCCCTGGATTTTGATAATTTCTCGCTCATGCGAAAAGACATAACCTGATGCACTACCTTGTAGCTATTATATCATTTGCTTGGCATGACGTGAAACTCGCCACCTTCTCCGTAGCATCATAGTCGTTTCTTGGAGTGTCCCCATACGCGCGAAACGCCATTTCATCATCAATCATATGTTGTTGTTGTTGTTTATTGGGTCGTTTCTTGGCATGGTTCATAAAAATCGTCAACCGTATGGCTTCAGATGTGCTTATTTTTAAGAGATGGGATTTGTTCGCTTGCTCGACCTTGGCTAGCGATACGAGAGGTGGAAGTTCGAATTCTGGGAAGTAGCTTTCGGAATTTTCAAGGTGTGTCTTAATATAAGTTTCATATATAGGGTATTCACAAGCCCTCGTAAAAGCGTAAACTCCAAAAGTTTACTACACAAAACACATAGGAAAAAAATTACCAACTTTTTGCTGCCCTGGGGTATGTTTAATAAATCGGGCGTAAAAGTGTAAACGATGAAGTGTTGTAAAATTATTCAAAGAATCGAAGAAAAAAACACTTGGTATCGAGCCATTTTTAGATTTTTGTACTCAAAATATACGGTCACAGCTCCGTTAGTCCGTTAGCTGCATCTGGCCAGTAAATAAATTGACACATTTTCCACAAAATAGCTTCAAACACTCTAACAAGACCTAAAAATAGTTGCAGTTTTCCTAATTTATGAATTTTCTTTTGACGACTCCAAACCAAAAACTGCAATCTAACTCAAGTTCCATTCGAGGTCGAAATAAGTCGACACAAAGCAAGCATTAATTTGGCAATCAACGCGAACTGAATCTTAGTGACACGGAGCATTTGGAGAAAGTGACCATCATTGAAAAATGGCAGCACATTGGTTCGCCAGTTGACTGATTTGGGCACACAGAACTTGCTTCCTAGCCAACAGCTTGCAATTGCAGTAAGATCCTCCATAAGTTCGTCTATGATTTCATCGACAGCATCATGGTCCATACCTTCAAATTTTTTATGTATTCTTATTTCTTCATGCTCGTATTTAGCTTGATTTGTACGCATATCATCAATGCATTCTATTTCATGAAGCGCTAGGTATATTTTTCGCTTAATCAGTGCTTCTTGAACATTTTCTCTTGGCATTTTTATTATGATTTTAATTTATGTATCAAGCTTAACCTCACAACATTCACAGCCTGTCAACAACAGCTGATTTACGCCAAAAATTACGAGGGTAAACAGAAGGGGTGCTCAATAGCTGCGTCGCGTAAATTTACAGAATTACGCTTTTACGAGAGCTGATGAATACCCTAATAGTAGTGCATCGTGCTAATTTATGAAATTAAAATCATGTTTTGAGATCAGCTTATTATTTTAATGCTGGAATTTAAATGACGGTCGATTGTCTTAACGCTAAAACACTAGATGTTTCCTCCTTTGTTTGATGGCCCTGTTTGCTGAGCGTCGCTGCTAGAGGACTTGCTGATAAGTTCATCTAATACCCAGTTTATATGTGGAGAAAAACGCGGTAACTTACCTCGTTTTTGTGCATTTAAACAATTGCACACTGTTTTTTTGCCTTTTTTGGGTAGTTCTAGTTGTTGAGATATTGACCCCAAATTTGGCTTATACAATTCACTTGCAAAGATTCACTCAATTTAGACCAATATTTTATATAGCCGCCATATAAGCAATCTGGCAGATTTGCTCCAAACTTGGTGTTTCCCATGCTACCGAACTGAAATTTGGTTTGTACTCGTGTTTTTAGCTTCTAATACGACTTACAAAATCGGATTCGACTTGGACCATTACTTCATATTGCTCCTATATAGCCGATCTGGACGATTTGAGCTAACTTCGTTGGTTTTTACGCTATTGAACTGAATTTCAGTTTGAACATGTATTTTAAGTCACTTAAGCGACTTATTGAACTTTGTTCAATTCGGCACACTATTTAACCGATCTGGCCGATTTGCACAAACTAAGTTGGTTTTAGAGATATTGAACTGAAATTCGGTTTGAACGCGTATTTTAAGCTTTTTTAGCGACTTATCGAAAATGGTTCGGTTCGGCATACTATTTCACATAGCTGCCATATAACCGATCTGGCCGATTTGCACCAACTTTGTGGTATTTTACGCTATTGAGCTGATATTCGGTTTGTACTTTTATTTTTAACTTTAAATACGACTTGCAAACTTTTTTGTGTTTGACACAACAAGAAAAAAAATTTTTTTTTATCTCTTTCTCATGTAATCTATTCAACTTAAGCACGAATTCTTGAAGCCGATTTTCTCGAATAGTTGCATGTTGTAGCAAGAAGTGTTAGTTACTCATAAATCTGCACACTTTCGTTAACAACTTTGCATTTAAAACCCTGTGCAGCGTTGTGCCATGCGTAAGTATTATTCCACAAAACACAGCTAAACTGGTTAGGGTCAACCTAAAATTACACATTAACAACACTATTTCGCTCGAAATTATGTCGTTTTGGAACGACATTATTCCGACAAATCAAATGGACATTATTTCGACTCAAAACTCTGATTGGAACGTCGAAACTATGTAGTTCTAAAACGACATAATTTCGATCGACCAATTATAAAATTTAAAGACGCTGTCATGAAAATTAAAATAAATTTTATATTTAAAGAAAGGGTTTTTGTCTCGCACTGTTGCACTGAATGATCGTTTCAATAAATAAAATTTATTTACCTGTGTCCTGATGACGATGTAACGATGACGATGTAGAGGAACTAACAAATTTGGAGGATATGGCGTGGTTAAGCAAATCAGCATCATCCCTGACATCGACTCATTCAAATTCAAGCGCACTGAATGAGTCTTCATTTGTTCATGAAAACCCATGCAACATTTGTTTCGTGAACCCAAAATCTGTCCTTTTGAGGCCTTGCTATCACATTAATGTGTGCGAATCGTGTTGGGGGATAGAGTAGTTGAGAAAAATCTTTTGAAAAACAAAAATTCCAGGCGTATTGCTATATTCGATTGCGAATTTCATAAAGAACAAAAAGCAAAGTGTCCGATTTGCAATCAAATTGTAAACGAAGCCATTAAAAATGTTTGTATTTATACATAGTAAACATTACAATTGGTTACAAGCTTTTGAAATAGAGAAGATAGCAATGTTTCCATATGGATTTTTAGTCGCTGAATTCAAATCAATTGTCCGTTTTCCCCCACCGCGTCTCGTTTACAGAGATATTTGCCTTAACGTGTGTTGTTTACATTTATAGGTGCTTAACCTTTTCCAACCAAATTTTTTTTTATGTAAGCTGGATTGAATGATCTTTCAGAAAAACCAAACACGTTTTGATTTTGTTCATAAGCTACAATTTTAATGGATTTTAAAATGGAAAACACGACGGCTAAAACCCGTTGTTTTCAAAAAACAGATTTCTTAAAACTTAATGATTTAATTTTTGAAACCGATTGGTCTCAATTGTACACTTGTACAGATATTGATGTTGCCATACAACTTTTTTATGATACCTTGTACTCGCTTTTTGATGTTTGTGTTCCACTTGAGCTCCCTCGCTGTCCTAATAGGCAGACTTGGTTCACAAGAGAACTAATAAATTTGAAAAACAAGAAGTCAAGGTATTTCAAAAAGTATAAGAATTCGAAAAAATCATCTGATTTCTCCCGTTATGTGGATGCTCGTTCTAGATTTAATGTGCTGAACGCACAATACTATAAAGACTATCTTAACCGTTGCAGACTTCAATTCTCGCACAATCCTAAGCAGTTTTATACGTTTGTTAACTCTAAACGCAAATCTTCCACTATGCCCTCTTCTGTGCGGTATGGTAATGCGAAAGCAAACACTGATCAGGCCATAGCCGATCTGTTTGCCGAGTTTTTTATGTCAACCTACTCGTCTTCTAGCTTCTTTGTGAATCAACCATAATCATGTACTGTAATCACTGAAAGCTCTCTCCTTTGCGATCTTAGCTCTGTTAAACCTGTGTATGCACCGGGTCCCGATGGAGTACCTGCTTGTGTACTTAGGTTTTGTGCTGATGCACTTTGTAAGTCTATTCATAAATTATTTGAATTGTCTCTTGAGTCATCCTCTTTCCCTGTGTTGTGGAAGGAATCTTATATATATCATTCCTCTCCATAAAAAAGGTAATAGGTCGGATGTTGAGAATTATAGAGGTATTTCCAAGTTGTCTGCAATTCCAAAAGCTTTTGAGAGAATTATGACATCTCAACTGCAACATTTATGTAGTTCCATTATTTCACCCTATCAACATGGATTTGTGAAGCGTCGATCTACTACCACTAACTTATTAGAGCTTACATCATTAGTGATCAAAGGGTTCTTTGGTAAGATGCAAACTGACGTCATTTATACTGATTTTAGTAAGGCTTTTGATTCTGTTAATCACTCCTTATTGCTTCATAAACTGAGTTTAATTGGTTTCCCAACTAACCTTCTTAGTTGGATCTCTGATTACCTAAGTTCTAGAACACAAAAAGTTATATTTTGTAATTCATATTCGAAACTAATCCAGGTTACCTCTGGGGTACCCCAAGGTAGTCACTTGGGTCCATTGCTTTTTACTCTCTTCATAAATGAGCTTCCGTCTGTCTTGACTCACTCTCGTGTGCTTATGTACGCCGATGATGTGAAACTATGTTTAACATATAACGATTTGGTTTCCCGCTATAATTTGCAAGCTGACTTGGATGCATTTCAGTCTTGGTGTAAAGATAATCTATTAAACCTTAACAGTTCCAAGTGTAAGGTTATGACATTTTACAGGAGCTTGCCACAATTCTCCACTTATATGCTTGATAATGTCCCCCTTGAGTGCTTAAATGATTCAGCCAATGAGGTAAATGATCTTGGGGTTATTCTTGATCACCGACTTAAATTTGACTCTCATGTTACTGCTACGGTTTGTAAGGCCAGGAGTGTTCTTGGGCTTATTAAGCGCTGGTCGAAGGAATTTGATGATCCCTATACGACGAAGATTTTGTACACTTCTCTTGTCCGTCCGATTCTCGAGTACGGATCATGTGTGTGGTCTCCGCAATATTCGACCCATCAAGATAGAATTGAATCTGTGCAAAAACAGTTTTTAATGTTTGCTCTTCGTGGTCTGGGCTGGAATCCTGAGGTCCGTTTACCATCGTACTCTAGTAGACTTCTTTTGATTAACCTTCCCTCCCTTATTAACCGTAGAGTTATGCTTGGAGTAATCTTTATACATAGACTAATTAATGGTGAAATCGACTCAACTGAGTTGGTTGGCCAAATTAACCTCAACGTTCCTATTAGACCGACTCGTAATTTTATCCCCCCATCGTTGTAATACTTACTATGCCTTGCATGAACCGTTTCGTGTCCTCTGTGCTGATTAAAATAAACTCTACCGAATAATTAACTCTGAAGCTTCTCTTCCTGCTATAAAAATTTCTATTTTAACTTATTTAGCCCGTAGTTAACATTAATTTATGTTCTGCCTTCGCGATTTCGTGTCACACGTTAGTGGCTGCGCCTCTCGGTCGGTTGAGCGGGAGGTGGGCTGCTATTTTGCTTGGGGTTCGCGCGTAACAAGCTTAGGCTTGGTGTCGCATGGGCCACTTGAACGTACTGCGCATTGTACGTCAACGTCCATATATATATATATATAAAGTATGGTTATTTTATGAGAAAATAATTTATTTTTTCCATGTTTAAAAAATTCTGAAAAATGGTCTGATGACAGAAATATATCTTAGGAATGATATAATAGCTCTTTTTAGGGCCGTTTTCTCATGTTCATGTTTTTGCTCAAATCGAAATCCATCTAGATTTTTTGAATGGAAAATATTGGATGTGACTTTAATATACAATAACACCTGCAGACATTGCTGAAATTACAGATGCACATTCTGATTCCCCTAGTTCATTGCTTAAGCTAAGTTTACACATCCAAATAATTTGGCTAAATTTTGATAAAAATAGCCATGATTAAAGATTTTACAGGATTAAAAACTTAAACTATGGTTCCACGCAATAAATACGCAAATAATTTGATCAAATATGGCCGGAAAGTTACACAATTTGGCATATATAGCACAATATGTATGAAAATTTTACCAAATTATTTGCCTCTGTGAACATATCTTTCGACCTATTGCTTAATCTCCCATCATAGTAACAAGTCGTTCCAAAAGAAAAACCTTCTCCTCCTCTGTAAAATTCTTGCTTTAATTTTTAAAATTGGCGCGCAATAAAAAAGACAAAATTCAGCCGATTGCAGAGGTGCTGCCAACCTAGTATTATACCACTTCAGCCCTCCCGGTGTGACCGTGGCGCAAATGCCCGAATTTATAATCAACCTACATGAGACAACCAATTGAACAAAAGCCATCTAGTTGCAAAATCTAGATGGATTTCGATTTGAGCAAAAACATGAACATGAGAAAACGGCCCTTAATAACAATTCAGACTTCACTGTTTTTAGCAGCAAGTGTTTTTGGTTTTCAAATATGTTTTAGTGTGACCATATGCGCGGATACATAAAAATACTTGCATTTGCATTAGCTGTAAATGGTTTTGAAGACAATGAGGGTGAAGTAGATTGCTACGAAATTCATCTAGATGGTTAGCATTGAACATGAGCAAAGCAATTGCAGCAAATCCACATAAATTTGCAACATAAGAACACGGCCCTTAAAGTTATAGCCCAATTTTCTTGTAGTTATTAGAAAACAAAAGAGTGGATATTAAAAAATTATTTGAAATTAATTTTTGTTAATTTAATGACATTTTGGAAGTTAATATTATTTTAAAAATGTAAAAAAGAGTCGTAAATTTTTATAGTATTTGGTCTATAGCTTAAAAAGAGCTATTATATCCAAATTCTGAAGATGTGGTAATAATTAATTCAAATAAATGGACAATTGATTTGAATTCAACGACCAATTATACATTTGGAAAGTTGGCTATCTTCTCTATTGGAAAAGCTGTCCTTTTTTTTGTAAGCCTGTGTAAAAAATTTCTAACATGTCAAGAAACTACTTACTGGATTTATGTACTATTATTTTCAGACAATAATAAACTTCATTTACGAAATTTAATGTTGGAAGATTATCTTACTGTGTTAGGAGGCGGAAAATAAAATTTTTTTTTTTGCTCATAATTTGATTTTATTTGCAAAACGTAGCGTCGAAATTATGCCGTTTCAAAACGCCACAATTTCGACAGCAAAAAATTATAGTTGGAACGACATAATTTCGACAGAAAAAAGCGACACAATTTCGATCGAAACTATGTCGTTTCAAAACGACATTGTTCCGACAGAGCAAAACGACATTATTTAGCTCGAAATGGCGCATCTCCGTTTAGAATCTTCGACGAAAATAATTTAAAACTTTAATTTATATGTATATGTTATAGTTATTTATGCAGGACCCGGAGTTTAAGGCTTGGCTGCAGCCAGTGTAACTTAAGCTGCAAGGATATATAATCTTTTGTCGAGCTGAAGTTAGCTTTCCTCTATTTTTTCTAAATTGTGTTTAGTGAAATTTACATTGTCATATTGTGCATTTGTAAATAACTTCATCCTTCCGAAGCCAAGCCTTAAACTCCGGGTCCTGCAGCCAGACTTTTTTGTTTAAAAACTTTTGGCATTTTTTGTCAAACAATCTGTAAACTTGGCTAGCATTTTGGGATGACTGTTTCCTGAACGTTAGAGGTGGCAATTAGCGTCGTTAAATAACTGACAAACTATCGATTTGCTTACAAGTTTTGCAAGTTAGTCCAAAATAAAAATAAAGCTGAAAAAAACCAAAAATTATTTTTTAAAAATCCATAATTCCCGCCTAATTTTTCCCGCAAAAAGCTGATTTGGCAACACTGATCCCATCTTTGCCGACGCTGATAAGTTTATTGTGGACATCGAAATAAAATTTGGATCCGTTGACCTATATGCGGACCCCGGACTGTGGCTTTTATATCGTCGCGTTTCGGTATGTTCTGTTTTATAGCAACCAGCCATCGTATTCTGTTCCTTACTGAAGGAGGGTAGACCTTGTGAGCGGATGCCCTCTAAAGATGTTCAAAAGATGTTCAACCTGCCGCTCCAGCGTATTTTTGCGTGTTTCCAACTTATCCAAACAATCCTCAAGTTCGAAGTTCTTCTTTTTTTTTAAATTTAGCGCCAACTGGGCTTAGACAGGTCGATAGATATTGCTATAATTCGCCGTACAAAAGCTGGTTGCTATGACAGTGTTATCGGCGATCAGCTGTTCTCCTCCATTTTTCTAATATGGCCTTTTCCGCGAACTTCCGCCGCTAACTTGTGTGCAAATAGAAACCACTCGAAGTTAATAGTTAATTTTGTACATCCAAATCAAGATTTCAGGCCGCTCAATCAAAGGTATGTGTCTTGTGTACTTGTTGACATTTTATTGAGACAGTTCCGCTTGCAGGGTTGCTGAGACTCCTTTTTCACACCAGAGCCGCTACGCCACACGTTTCGCAGCAGCACGTGCTTTTTCACTCATCAATCGAATATAATTTCTTGGACTACGCCAACTCTTCTTTCATTGGGATTCCTGCGCACAGAGCCTGTAATTATTTAGGCTTCTTCTTGGAAATCCAAGATCTGGAGCTTTCTGGTCACAACACTTACTCAAAGAACCCCGCCTGGGAAAGCACAGTCAGCCTTCACACAAGCACGTAGGATAGTAGAATACATATGTGAGTATAAATAAGCATCTCCGATTTCAGACTAAAATCACGAATAGTTACCCGTTCTTATTCTTTGGGGGAGAAGACAATGGCACATTTTTCGCACCAACCACAGCCCAAGTCAGAAAACTGTTTTTGTTTGAGGCCCAAATAATGAGGGACCAATTACTAATTTTTACAACTTTTTTACTCTGAAGACTAATACTACATGACACTTAAGTGGTATTTCTGAGCTTAAGACTATAGTGAAAATCATAAGAGGACAGATAGATAGATATAGATAAAGTCACATCAGTTATGCGCTTTGAGCGTTCTTCCTTTATTTTGGCTTGTCTTACGCTTTAGTGCCCGGATAAGTGCTTTCCGGCCAGAATTACGGAGATGTATGAATGTTATTTTTGACCAAGTCTGCAAACCGGTCCTAAACCGAACCCCAAAGAACCGGATCGGTTCGGGTTCCATGAACCAATCATTTAAAATATTTGAGCCCCCGAACCTGATCCCGAACCGAACCTCCTATATACAAAGTAAAAGGTTCGGTTCAAACAATCATTTAAGTCAATTTCTTAAGATCTTTTATACTATTTTATAGTACAGTACACAATCGCTTGGGTTGATTATTAAAACTGCTTTTTAGAAATCCAATCCATTTTGTAACTTCGAGAAGAAAGAAAAAGATAAGTATAGTCAGAAAAGGGGAAAGCAAATGCATTTGGAAGATCCATTTAACAAGAATCGACCTGATGAGTTCTTTTTAAGCTCTTTTAAAGATTAACGAGATTAAATTCATGTCTGATTTAAAAAAAGACTCAGAAATGACTCATGAATATGCTCAAAATTGATTGATTTATTGAAATACTATTAAAAATAGTCTCGAAAATGATTAGAAATATAACTCAAAATTGTGTCAAAACTGATCAGAAAAAACGGGCTATAAACGACTTTTCTACAAGAGTCTCTGCTTGGGAGTAATATTCTCCTGACAAACGTATTATTTATGACTACTTTAGTCAGACAGCGGACTCAAAAAAGACTCAAATGTGATCAGAAATTTCATAAAGTGCTGACTGGGTATGTACGTAGAAGGTGAGGCTTTCAAATTTCAAAGACCAAACACTTTTGGAAGGCTTTAATACTCTTATGAATGATAACAATAAGGAATGTGGTCCAGTCGACTTACATTCATAGCTTGCTAGTTTGGACGTGTTCTCCTGATCACATATATGTCTAAATTTTTACCGAATGTAGAGGCAAAAGTCTGTCAACTATTTAACAATCTATGAACCCAGATTCGAACCAAAACCTTGGATTCGATTAGTAAAGGAACCGGTCCGCGAACCGAACCTTACACTTTACCAAGGGGTTCGAACCACCAACATTTTACAGGTTTGCAGCCTTGTTTTTAAGTAAGGGTGAAGTATGGCTAACTTATTTCAACCTAGCCTAAGATTCAAAGTGAGAAACAATTTTTTTGTAATTTATCTGTTTGCGTACCGTTTTTATACTCTGTACCAAGGATACTCTGTGCAGAGTATATTAAGTTTGTGCAAAAGAATGTAACAGGAAGAAGGAATCGTTTCCGATCCTATAAAGCCGAGCCGATATAGCCATGTCCGTCCGTATGAATAAACAGATTTCAGAGATGGTAAGAGATAGAGGATTGACAAGTTTAGGCAGATCAAGTTTATTTTTAATTTTTTCCACGACCTCTTCCGCCCCCGAAATTTGGAAAAAAACGTTTTAACTCCCACAGTTTCCTATATATATGTTTCTTATCTTCTAGAGATATTTAGTATGATGATATAGAATGATAAAGATCGGATGAACGATACTCAAGCTATGACCAAAAGTCAGTTACAGTAGTTACAGTAGTGGCGCCAACTGCTGGTCAGTTTTGAAAATCAAGTAGTGGCGCCTGCTGTGGGTCAAGTAATGACCAAAAAAAAGGTCGTTGCAGGGTTCAGAGTATATTTCTGTCGGGCTTGACCGATTTTCTTACTTGTTTTTTTGTGGATTTCGTTTGGGTGTAGCATTTTTCAGAAGGATACAGGTTTAATTCCGTGCAATTTGATTATTTCCAAAATAAGGTTTATGTCTCGAAATCGAAATTAAAACATGAATTTTGTTCTTAGATTTGCAAACTTCTAATTTAGTTTAATTTTTGTGATGGGTGATTTTTCTTGATATTTCTATTCGCACTCCGAGTTTGTTCCTAAACTAGCCAAGCCCACCTCGTAGACACAACACCACCCGCTCCCGCACACACACTGACAGCCAGACAAATTGGCTTAGCACATATGTATTCGTTTTCGTATTCGTATCTGTATCTGCGTCTCGTCCTGCACCCAGAGTCTGGTTCGAGGTGCATCATATGGGAATGAACTATGTTTAATTCAAGTGCGGGCGTTTCGGGCCTGCTTCTGCCTGGTTGTGATTCTGGTCTCGGAAAATGCGGCTGCTCTCTTTCGTTTTGCGGTTGCTGCGGCTGCACTTCACTAAAAAATGATATACTAGTGGCATTCGACCGTCTGCCTGGCAGCGAGACGTTCACACTTGTGGCCATTAGAGTGGATCTTATTTGGTTAAAGTTATCGTCCTGGCGAGTCCAAAAAGAGCCTGCGGTTTTCAGTTCGTCAATTGTCTTTGACTAAGCTGATTTGTAGTGGCAATGCAGCCCTGGAGCATACACACACACACACACACATGTGGTTCACCCGACCGCGTCTGTTTTTTTGGGTGGGCCTGTCTGGTAATCCCCTTATAAGCTGCGCATACAAATTTTACACACACGCCCGGCAGGGCGAAGCGAGTAAGTAGATTTTTATTTGAGAACTTTTGGCTACTTTTTGACTGCTGGTAATTTGTCTGCGCCAAATGTATACACATATTTGTGCTTAACAATTATTTATTTATGAGGTAAACATCATTCAGATGCAGCGGCAGCTTTATGAATACATAAATGCCCAGGCTGGGCCCAGTCAAGCCCACATGATGGCCGTTAGATTGGCTGGCTGGCCAAATGACCGTTGCAAATTTGATTGCATTTACATATGCAACTCTCACACACACGCATGTACACAGATGCACTTATACATTCATACAGGGAGAAAGCAGACAATCAGGTCTGTAATGGCCACAAAAGCCATCATGATTTTTGCTTGCGTTTTGGCTTAGTTTTTTTTTTTTTATTTTTAATATTCTATGAACAAAGCAAAAATACAAGTGCTTAGATATGCACGTGTGTGTGTGTGTTTGTACGTAATATGTTTTGCTTTTCCACTTGCTAAGAGATTAAATCAACAAAATTTACTGTCTAAATGAGTCAGTCAATGTTTGATTAAACCAAATAAATCATTTTAATATTTCTTAAGTTCCATGAACTCTTCTCAAATCCTTCTTCTGCACTTTGAATGATAAAATTAGAAAGATAAAATTAAGAGAAAATTTTGGAAATATAAACAAATTGTTCAATTCGAACCAGAGATGACACGACCCGAATCCCATGCCGAACCGGTGTCCATATAAGAATGCTAAACCGATCCGAAAACTGCAAAAGAAAACGGTATGAATTGCTTTGATAGTGTTGTAGTCAGTAGATAGGAGGGGGATTAAGAGGATCAATGCTCCCACATTGAGTTTAAGAATCGAATTTACAGGAGACGAAATTGTAGATGAACAGAGGAAAAAATTTACAAAGAAACTTGACTTCATTTTCTAAAAGAATTAATTAACCAAAAAAAAAAAAAATTTTAATATTCACTCAGAAAATTCTTTTTTTTAAATTTAAGAAAATTAAGTCTATTGTTGAAATCGCCCTAAACCTAAGAAAAAATTTCTATATTTAAAAATTTTTTTCCATAATTTTTTATTGTAGGGCAACTTTACTAAAATTCAGATAAATGTCTTAAATATAGAAATTATTTCTAATTTTTAGGTAGATTTTTATTTATTTTATTTATATTATGTTCGAGGGCAATGTTAAATTGTAGGCGAACAGGGTTAAGCTATAGCTATAGCTTCACGGCCTTATGCTTAATTTTTACATCATGTGGGTTTTATGTACATCGATAGTTGAATTTTTATTAGTAAGTGAATATATATTTTTTTTCAAATTTAATACTAGATAGGTAGATAATTTTCTGAGTGTATAGACTTCATCCTCCCCATTTCAAAAAGCAATCTACGCAACTGGTAGTAGTCAGACTGAGAAGCTCTTAAGAGAAAAAGTGTTTCACTTAACTTAAGATTTTAATGATTTTCTACGAATCATTGTCTTTCAAGCTCGAACCACTAAACCAAGACGACTGCTCTCTGGTCCTGGAATCAAATTTTTCTTATTTGTTGTTTTTAAATTTTTATAAAAATGAGAGCATTCGTCTCATTATACCAGTTACTCGTAGAGTAAAAAGGGTATACCAAAGTCGTGTAAATGTATATAACAAGCAGAAGGAAACATTTCCGACCGTATAAAGTATACACACCTGATCATATTAATAGGTACACACATCAACTCTGACTTTAAGGTAACAGAAAACAGTTTTATTCATTGTTTCAAACTTAAAATTTGTTCTCATTGGTTCTTAAACTATTTGTTTTTAATAAAATAAACTTAATTGTAACATAGAATAATAATATAACATAAAAGAGATCATTTTGTGTTTCAGATACGTTGTCAGTGTGATCATAATAATGGGTACACTTCATGTGTTGGTAAGAAAAAAAATTTTAATTTCCATTTTGTGTTCTTTTTTTTAGGTAAATTAGTATTTCCTAACTTAGTATAAAGTGTATCTACCTCTATTTTTGGTCACTACTGCTATTCTTTTTGGCATACTTTTAATAAGAGCCTGGCAGGTCTCTACTGGTGTCTCATACCACAGTTTTTGGACACCTTCCCATAATTTTTGTTTATTTGAAAATGAATGCTTTGCCAATTTCTTTTTTAAGTCTCCCCACGAGTTTTCAATGGAGTTAAGGTCGGGGGATTGGCTGGGCCACTTCAGAACTTTAGAAAACAGCCTTGATGTGTGTTTTGGATCATTTTCTTGATGAAATACCCAACGTAATGGCATATTTTCCTCAGCATACGGTACCATAACTGTTTCCAATATGCATTTGCACTCTTCAGCATTCATTTTGTTCGTAGTCTGATAAATTGGACCTACGCCGTACTAGGAGAAGCAACCCCATACCATTATATTGCAACCTACATGTTTGACTGTTTTTTTTTTGTAAACCGTGGATGGAATTCCTTTCCATTAGGGCGTCGAACATTCCTTTCACAGTCATTCCCAAACAAATTAATCTTGGTTTCATCGCTCCAAAATATGTTTCTCCATTTTTTCTCCCCGGTGCATCCTACCCAGTCTTTGTGGTCCCTTGCAAAAGTTTGCCTCATGGTGATATTTTTTTTGCGCATAAGTGGGACTTTTCTGGCAATTCTTCCTGGTACGTTGGCATCTTGTAGTCGTATTCGGATAGTTGGAGCACTAACTGAATTCCCAATTTCGGCTGCAATAGCCTTCGATGACTTAAATGGGTCCTTTTTGCTCAAAGTTACTATGTAGTGGTCAAGGGTTTCTGTTGTTTTTTGTGGCCTTCCACGGGTTTCCTGTCTTGGTTTTCTTTCTAATGCATTTTTCACAAAATTATGAGACCTGTTCATTAATTTGGCGATGGCTCGTAAAGATTTGCCTTCTTTTCTCAGACTAAGAACCAATCGAGCTTCTTCTTTAGTACAATGAGAACTTCGACCCATTTTTTCGAAAAAAAAAAATTATTTAATTCTCTGTATTGACAGGAGCTATACTTAATTTACCTTTAGTTACCATAAGATCACTGATTACAAAATTATTCACTTGATACTTGTGAGAAACGGAGACTGTACCTATTATTATGATCAGGCGAAATGTGTGGTGGACTCGCAATTTATAGAAAAGCTTTGATATACGGGGCAGCCCCTCTTTTAACTCTTTGTCACAGTGTGGCCATACATTGACAACAACAAAAACCCAAAAATTAAAAAGTTGTCAACACTAAAAGTACGAAAAAACCATCTATAATTAAAAAAATCCGATGTGTACCTATTAATATAATCAGGTGTATATATATATATTTGATCAGTATCAACAGCCGAGTCGATATAGCTATGTCCGTCTGTCCGTATGAGCACCTAGAGCTAGAGCCAAACCATAATTGAAATGTACCCATGTGTGCTACAAATCGCTTTCGACCCAAAAACGACCCCATTTCCATACGATTTGGGTCGTTGTGATTTTTTGAACACATGGGTATGAATACATATAATAAAATACCAAAAAATTGCCTACTGCCCAAAGCTATGCTTTGCAAAAACAGTATAACAGGCAAGGAATTTGTATAGAAACTCAATGAAAATTTTCAACAACACCCATTGCATACTTTGGGGCAGCAATAATATATTCGATTTTTTGTGAAAACGAATACAATTACAAAAAACTTTTATCTTTATTAAAAAAAATCGTGTAAATGTTTGGGATAGTGTATTTTAAAGTTAAGAAATAGTTATTTACGATAGTAGTAAAACAAGTCAAAACGAAAGTATAGGTTCCCCACAAAACGCGTCCAAAAAGGGTCATAATAGGCACTTTTTAAAACTTTAAGCTCAAATTACTATAAACTCAAAGAGATGGATCATTTCTAAGAACAGATTCGTGTTCAACCCTTCAATACTGGAAAGTGTCTAATTTTGTTGCTTTGTGTTATTACTGAATTGGAAAAATATTCCAGAGCTACAAGATATGTTGACTTCACCTGGCCATATTTCAACGCAAAATTCATTCCATGCGATCCTTCCAGTTTTATTTAAGATCCGCACTATAATACGGAGCTATTGCTGTGAGTGTGCGAATGTGTTTTGATTAGTTTGAACCAGGGCTGCAAACCCAACAAAATTTTTCGGAACCTCCGGTTTGCTCGTTCGAACCAAAATTTACCAACGGTTAAGGTTCGAGGTTTTTGTGCATTGGTTTTGGTTCGAACCTTGGTTCATGGAATTTGCATGTTTTTCCCAATATATTTAAAATAACAATAAAATAGGTATACACTTGACGACGAGATACATTCTTAGTCCGCATTTATACGATGAAGCAAACTTCATGAAGTTCCCCATGAGGTTTTAGATGTAGGGAAGAGGTGTAGGAGGGATGTCGAAGCATGCAAAGCTTCATGGCAAGCTGGCAATGAAGTTTTTCGATATGTATATGTATAAGATGAAAAATTTGTGCCAGTTTACCCTGATTTAATGTCTGTTTATGTTCTGTACCAAAGAAACAAAGAAAATTTGTGCAAATATATGTAACCGCCAGAACAAAGCATCTCTGACCCTATAAAGTGTATACATATATTCACTTTCGCATGTGCAAAGTATATCATAGTCTGGCTTGACCGACTTTCCGAATTTCTAATTGTCGACTCTGCTGTTACGTACCCAAAAAAATTTAATGTGTATATTCTTTTTTTTTTTAACCGAACCAAAAGCTTGGGTTCGGAACGGTTTCGGGCTTATCTATTTTCGAATCATATATCAGAAAAAAATTAGGAATTGAAATTTTAATGGATAGATGACGCTTGTGATTGAAATTATAAAAATCGCTGTTAAAAATTCAGGGTTGGTACTAGAAGTACTTTTGGTTGATGGGGGCTGTTTGCCCCACAAATCGGGCTATGCCCACACTATTTCATAGAAAT
>JBAMBO010002265.1:0-60061 GCA_037044535.1 Lordiphosa magnipectinata | reverse complement strand
TGTTTTTAAATTTGGAAAATTAAACAATTTGATCGGCTCGGTGAACTGAACACGATTGATTTCTGAATGCTTTTGAACAGCTATCTTAGTTATATGAAATATTGTGCCGAACAAAAGGGCATAGCCTATTCCAAATAATTTTTTAAGTATGCAGTTTTAAAGTACATCAATCGTAAGTAATTTTGCGATTACGACCCATCTATCCATTAAAAAATTCAAAATATTTTTTCTTTTCAATGCTGGCATGTATCACTCACCCCGACTAATTTTTCCAGATTTTGAAAATGCAAGCCGTTACCTACAAAATTCCTTGAAATTTTTAACGCTTTTTATTTAAGACTTCTTGTTGAGGTTCCAGTTTAGTTTTTTACATGTCCAATTGTCATTCCTAATTACAATTTTTGTATTTTTTTCTTAGAATTTTAAAATTTGTGGAAGGGGACTAAAACTAATCAAAACACGCAGTACCCGACGGTCCTGGTTTCATCCACACACTCACAGCAAGAGCGCCGTATTCTAGTGCGGAGCTTAAATAGAAGTGGAAGAATCGCATGGACTGGTTTATGCGTAGAAATATTTTTCTTCTTTGCATGGCATCGTGAATGGCCTGCAATATGACCAGGACTAGTAACTTCTCGTTTGCCGCGCAAGGGACGTTTTTTATACCCTGGCAAAGGGTATTATAATTTTGCCCAGAAGTTTGCAACGCATAGAAATATTCATTTCCGACCCCATAAACTATATATAGTAGGGCGGGTCAATTTGTATGGAGCTAAAAAAACGTGGTAAGCGTATAGCAGATTCGGAATCTGCGATGAATTCTAAGAAAATTTCACGAAGAAACCCCATGTCTAAAATGAATTCCTAGCCCCCGCTGCGAAGCATGAAAATTCAAGGTTGCAGTTTGGTATATTGAGGTTTGTACGGTTTTTTTTTTAAAAATAATACATTTTGTAAAGGTATTATATTTTATTCTGATTCATTTTTTTATAATACAGTTTATAAATATTTTTGTTTTTAAATTAACCAACAAATTTTTTTTAATTAAATTTTTTTTAATAAAAATACCGAAAACACGCCATACACTGATGAAGTGGAAACCAAAAGTCTATAACTTTTTGACAATAAAAGATATAGGCTTGCGATTTGAAATACAGATTCAATATAATATCTTAAGGAACCGCAAAGCAAGTTATTGGGTCACATAAAAGTTGACGCTGAAGACTCCAATACTAAGCAATAAAAGCTTTGCGAATTCTTCGAGGAAAAAAAATTAAGTCTAGCTGGCTTAATTGGAATTTGCTGTGATGGAGAACCTACCAATACTGGAATTGAAAATGGAATAATTCGAAAGTTTGAAGTTTCCTTAAGTAAACCATTACATTGGGTTGTTTGTTTGCTACATTACAACGAACTTCCACTACGCCATTTGTACAATGCCTTAGAAAATTCTAAGACAAGTGGACCATCCACTGCTTGTGGCACTTTGGCGAAGTTACTTGAGACATGTGGACAACTTCCGGTAAGCACCAAATTTTAATACAACTTCATCAAATTTAAAGCAAACATTTTCTTGCAGACTTTACCTCATTTTGTACCCATTTCATTTGGAAATATGCCTCCAACTATTGAAAGTAAAGATGAAAAAAATCTTTCCACTGACGTTTTTTATCTATATAGAATAGCCAAAGCTGTATCGGAAGGTTCGTGTTCAGAGGATGTCGCCAACATGAAACCGGGAAAAAAAAGCAAGCAGAATTTTACGCCTTTATGTCGCTAGTAGTTTACCATCAAACAATTTAAAAATTTTGACTAATTTCATTATGAAAATTTACATACCAATGTATTTTAATGTCAAATTTTATAACTCTGTGGTATACGGCAGTAAACTTTTATTTAATTTTATTCGGTCAGCACAGTTCTTGCCGAAAAATCTTCAAGAAATTGTGAACAAAGCAATACAAAACAATTCATTTTTTGCCCATACAGAAAATATTTTGTTAGCAATGCTTTTCGATGAAAGAAAATCTGTTCGAGAAAATGCTATTAACAAAATTATTTACTATCGCGAAAAATTACAAGATACGAAAAATTATAAGCTCCGGTCTTATAAAAAGAATATAATTAATTTCGACTGCACAGATTATATGAATTTAGTTGACTTAGATAACGACGACATCTTATTTGAACCTCCGTTAACTTTTAACATTCCACATGAACACTTATTGGAGTATTTAAATTCTGAGGAAATACCACTGGCAGATCCAGAAATTCCATCCCACATTCAGGGAACCGAACGATGTGTGCAATTGTTGACACATGTCGCACGACGCGTAATGCCGCTCAATGTAGATGACGTTATGTCAGTAACTTTAGAAAGTCATTTAAAATATCCACAAATCGAGTCGAAGCAAGACTTTAAAAATTGACTTTATTTATATTTAATATTAAGTTGAATAAATGTATGAAATTAGTGAAAATTAAACAATTACATAAGCGTTTTGTTTTGTGACTTAACATTGTTTTCATTAATTTGGTAAATTTTTAGATATAAAGAAAAACGGCATCTAATGAATTTTACGCCCCTTTCGTGCCACGCCCACTTGTTTTTGAATACCTTAAATTTCCAAATTATATTTAATATATATTTCAAATTGCACACCTATATCGTTTATTGTCAAAAAGCTATAGACTTTTGGTTTCCACTTCATCAGTGTATGGCGAGTTTTCGTTATTTTTATTAAAAAAATTTAATTAAAAATAAATTTGTTGGTTAATTTAAAAACAAAAATATTTATAAATTATATTATAAAAAAATGAATCAGAAAAAATATAATATCTTTACGAAATGTATTATTTTTAAAAAAAAAACCGTACAAACCTCAATATACCAAAATATACTGCAACCTTAAATTTTCATGCTTCGCAGCGGGGGCTAGGAATTCATTTTAGACATGGGGTTTCTTCGTGAAATTTTCTTAGAATTCATCGCAGATTCCGAATCTGCTATACGCTTATCGCATAAAAAAATTGACCCGCCCTAATATATAGTCTTGATCAGGGCGACGAGCTGAGTCGATTGAGCTTTGTCTGTTTCTACGCAAACTAGAGTCTCAGTTTTAAAGTTATCGGGCTGAAATTTTGTACAGAGTCTTCTTTTTACTGCACGATGCTAATATGTCGGAACCGAGCAGATCGAATGACTATATCTTATAGCTGCCATTGGAACCATCGGTCAAAAAATGTGTTTAAGTGAGAAAAACTTTTTGTTTTCAATGTTAGCGTCCTTAAACTAGGCCATTATTAATATTATATGCTTTCAAACAGATTTGCAAATTTTGGTCAAGCTCGGATGAATATATCATATAGCTGTCATAGGAACCATCGCGATGGGAACCAGCTAATTGAACTTGTGAAAAGTTAAGTTTTAATAATTTTGGTGAAAATAGTGTTGCAAACCCACATAGTTGGTATGTATTTGATGTAAAAAATATGTGTGTGTCCAGTGTTTATGTGTATTAGCTGAAATCTATCTTTAAAGTTAACATATCCTATAGAATGATATATAAATTTTAATATTCGCAAGTATTCGCCCAGAATTCATTTTTATTTATATTAATGGTCTTTTGTGAATCGTCCAGTGTCAAAATGAGCTGCCAATACTTGCCACTCACATGTACAGATTATTTTATAGGTATAATGTCTGCATCAATAAAAGCACTTTTTGCAATATGGCACAAGGAAGCAGAGCAAGCAAAAAAAGCTGAAGCTCTTAACACCTATGTTTTCACTGAGATAATCAGGAACAACAATTGTACGGAAGAGGAGCGCCTTTAAGTAAATAAAAAACTAGACAACTTTGCTGCCAAGCTTACAATGAAGTGGAGGAAGTGTAACAGATCACTGGCATATTTTGAAAAATCAAATGCTGAATGGTTAAACGGTTTATTAATGCTAATTGAACCATGCACAATCAATAAGCCTCAGATTGCACAAACAATCGACAACTTCAAAGAGTATCTCATATAGTGAAGGCAACACCGTGCGAAGAATTAATGGTAGCCGCTCGGGTGAGCATGTATAATTGTGGAAAAAGGAGTGGTTCTCGAGTACTATCAGAAAGCCCTGCAAAGCTAAATAGGACAGAGTCTGCAAACCCAAGAAATTTTACCCAAGAGGAAGCTTTATCCCTTTTTGTTGATGTAGACTTTACTAAAAATTCATACCGTTTGATGCAGAGCTCCGTAAAAGAGCATGGATCAAAAATGTTTCCGTGCTGCAATATGTTAAGAGTTGCGAAAAAAGCGTGCTATCCAAACGGCATCCAAATATCGGAAACTTCAGCTGAAGTAAATTTGCAAACTTTGGTTGACCACACTGTTTCCAGGATAATTCAAGGAAATGAAGCAGCTTTTAATGAAATGGAGAACTTTTCACCTTTTTTTGAATTGAAAGCCATTTATAAATGGGGGCATCAAGTGGACATTCCGATTTTCAGACACCGAAGTTTGGCATAGTTGACGACCATATTTTTTCTATTTGCTTGGTACCGTTGCAGATTTTGGGCAGGAATAATAGAATTCTGTGGCAAAACGAGCGTCCCTCATCCACTCGCTTTTGTAGACCCATAAAAATAAAATTCCAGAAAGAGTCCGCAGATCTAATTCGAGAAGAGGTCGCTTATGTGGAAAATCAAATTCAAGAGATTCTTCCAACATCGTTAGATCATTTCCAAGTCAACCACGAGTTTCATTTAACAATGATTGATGGAAAGGCATTCAACTCTATTTCAGAAACGTCCTCACAAGTCTGTGGGATTTGTAATGCAAGTCCCAAAAATTTCAATTATCTGGAAATATTTTCTTGTAGTCCATCTAAAGATCATTTGTACAAATACGGACTATCAACCTTTCATGCATGGATTCGGTGTTTTGAGTGTATAATGCATATTTCTTATAGATTGCCAATTAAAAAGTGGCAAGTCCGCGAAGCCAATAAAGAAGTTGCTGCTGAAAGGAAAAAAAAAATTCAAACTGATCTTGGAAAAGAAATGGGAATTTTAGTGGATATACCTACGGCAACATCAGGAAATACCAATAATGGCAATACAGCCAGAAAATTCTTCCAGCAACTAATCTTAGCTTCTGTTATTACTGGAGTAAGTGTTGATTTAATTAAACGACTCATCGTAATTCTACGAACAATGGCATGTGGATATGAAGTTGACATAGAATCTTTTCGTCAATATGCATGGGAAACAGCGAAACTGTTTGTAAAGGAGTACCCTTGGTTTTGGTACATAAAATTCTTGTGCACGGGGCAGATATTATAAAAACAGTATCCCTGCCAATTGGAATGATGTCAGAGGAAGCTCTTGAAGCACGCAACAAGGATATGCGTAATTATCGTGTGAATCACACTAGAAAAATTCTCGCTTAAACAAAATGGCGGTTGTATTTAACACACTTTTAGTGACATCAGATCCACTAATATCATCAATATCAAAAAGTACTTCATTGCACTCTAAAAAAATTATTGAATTAGATGACGAAGTTATTAATCTTTTAAAAAATAATCCTGAGTCATAATTGATATTTAATTTTCAATTATTTTATAAATTATAATTTAATTAATATATAATAATATAAAGTATTTTTAAAGATAAGGTATAAAGGAGAATTAATTAAGATGATTATATAAATTTTTTTTTTGTTTTTTAATTTTAAAATATTAAAACATAAAAAATGTATGAAAATTTCACTGGAAAAAATTAGAAGACATGAATACTTAATTTTAAAAATTAAATAATAATTTTTTTTCAATAACATATAAAGTTATTAATTATTGTGTGCCAAATTAATAAAATCGCCCACTGTGCATCGGTCGGAAAAAGGGTTTTACTGAGAAAAACATTTTTGTTTTCAATGGTAGCGTCCTCAAACTAGTCCACTATTAATATTATATGGTTTCAAACAGATTTGCAAACTTTGCTTAAAATCGGATGACTACATCTTATAGCTGTCATTGGATCGGTCGAAAAATGAGTCTTAATGAGAAAAACCTTTTTTGTTTAAAAATCTTTCTTAAGCTCGACGACTGTTAATTTGATATGTTTTCAAAGAGATTCGTGAATTTTGGTCGAAATCAGATGTTTATCTGTCGGAAAATGGGTTTTAGTTACAAAAATTTTAAATTTTGCAAGGGTATAAAAACTTCGGTGCAGACGAAGTTAGCTTGGCCTTCTCGTGTTTTCTTCATTTTATTTTCTCAAAATTTGATCTGGTATCCAGGAATTTACTGTATCAAGCTTTAAATGGGAAATCGAATAGTTCCAGAGTTATGGACTTTTTTCTCATTTATTTAAATTAATTTTTTTTGGAAACTAACAATATTAGATTTTTCGGAATGTATGTTCTAGTTTTAAGAAGATGGTTTTTTTGTGGTTGAATAGAGTGGAAAGATTATGCTCCTTGTATAATTTTGCATTTCGAAATTCGTGATTTTAAAAATTCTGTAGCCGTATTAAAGTGATTTGTGTTTCTGTATCGTACTGTGATGTTTTGCAAAAATTCGTTGGCCCATTCATTGGTAGTCTGTTTATCGGTAATCATTTGATGACTTGTCCGTCTTGCCATTCATTTCGCGTGGTCTTTTACCATGCGCTGTTGCGTGGCCGATCTGTTAAAATCATTTTTATGATGATAGACATTGCAAAAGTGCTTAAGCGTTTTTAAATTGTTGAGGAGCCCCGTCCGAGAAAGAAATGCATATTTTCTTAAAATTTTTCCTCATTCATTAATTTGACCAAATGACTTCCTAGAGAAATTTAAATATAATGTATGTAACTTTAACATGGGAAAAGGAGTCATTAGTATTTTACCCGATTCTATAAGTTTCATGTTTTCGTAATTGGGTTCCTCCAGATTCTGCCAATGAGTAAGGTGGTCGAAAGGAACAAAATTTCGACAAACCGATTTAGACTGTGAGAGCTAGTTGCTTAAGCCCCTATATATATCTTCACATTACCAATGATTAGTCTCTTTTGGCCACAAGTCACTATAATACGGCAGAATTTTAAAAATCAATCTAAACATAAGAAACAATCAAAATTATTTATCGATTTGCTGAAGGAATGATAAAGATCGGATGAACGATACTCAAGTTATGAGCAAAAAACGGCCACCCATAACCACAGCATTCCGTTCAACAGAGGCAAACTTGGAGCAAAAAAAAATTTGAGTGTTCGACTTTTCATGGAATCACCCATATACTTTTTATGGTCGGAAATGTTTTGCACAACTTAAGTATACCTTTTTTACTCTACGAGTAACGGGTATAAAAACCCTGTGTTGGAACCTTAAATTCTGATACAAGCGACTTTTGTATTTGATAAAACTGGGTATGAGGTGATGCTTACAGAAGTCCCTTATATCTGAATACCGGGTTTTTAAAAAAAATTGGATTTTGTCGAGCTATGTTATGAAAAGCACAATAAGATCCAATCAGAAACACCTAAGTTATACACGAAACAATTTTGCTTGTCTGGAAAATATGTAATTTGTGTTCGTCTTGTGACTTACACGAGTCCATCTCAACCGCCTGCGTACAAATTTTAAAGAATTTTTAAGAATTTTTATAAAAATGACAATTTTACTTACATATATTTCTAGAATGAATCATTCGACCATGATTTAAGCATAGGGACTTTACCCAATCACACACCATATGTAGGTGGACATACTTTCGCAGAAATCATTTGTCAGTATGTATAAACAATTGACTCGAGTGGGTTTTTTGATTTTTATGTTTATGCTCAGGCCTGTCAGATTCTGATTAAATGTTATTGCCGCCAGATTTCTCAGGAAGTTCATTTGAGAGCGCAAACAAAATACAAAATAACACTTTAAAGCTTGAAGGGCACACACAGAGATAGGAAAAGAGACGGACAGAGAAAGAGAGAGAGAGAGATCAGTGTTATTGTGGCATTTTGTTGAGGGATTCCACAACGGACGTTTAAAAATATGATATTTCTTTTTGTTGACGTGCCACCAAAAATAAGTTCTTGATTCATTTCGAATTTGCTGCTGCTGTTGTTGTTGTTGTTGTTATTGCTTGCTGTTAATATTATTAAAAATAGAAATTAAGTGGCGAATTGTGCGAGATTGCGTGCCAATTGATTGCCGGATATGATGAAAAATAAAATACAAACAAAAACGCGCCAAACCGAAAGAACCCAAAAATTACAAATGAGAACTACTTAGGAGAAGGCTAGGGACAAGGCCACCCCTGACCGGACGGGAAACAGACATATGAGCTCTTGTGTACATTTTGTTGTTGTTGTTGCATCGTTTTTATTAGGCTGTCAAACATTTTCAATGTCAGTTCTGTAGGACAGGGGGAAATTAGTGAAAAGAACAACAAGATGCCTGCTTAAATCAAAAATTGAATTACTTTCATCTAGGTACACCGAAACATAAACATCTGTTTGGCCTAGAAATAAGCATATCCATTTGTTGTTTTTTCAGCTCCTACCTTTTGGGAAACTAAGATCAATTTAATATAATTTATTATGAATATCTTCAAAAAACACCCTTCTTTGTGTAAATTTGGCATAACCCTGTGAAGGTAAATAGTATTTTCAATATCAGAAAACAACAACAGAAAAGGTTTTCTAACTAAGACCAATTCTTTGACCGATTGTTCCAATTAGAGCTATACGCTATAGTCATTCTCTTTGAAAAATATAAAATATTATAGTATTTTCGCACGTCTGCCAGCTAAAATAAACAAACATGTTTGATTGATTCCGCAAAGCTGAGCTTACAACTGAATTCTGGAGATCAAACCAAAGCTTGTTGTCCACACTTCCATGCACGATGTGTGGTTATTTGTCAAGATTAACCATAAGATCTGCCTTCAGTTCATCTTTCAGCCGCATGTGTGCGCGCACCCTAAGGCCAGTCAATCAAACATGTTTGTTTATTTCGGCTTGCTGGCGTTCTAAAATATTATGGTCAGCCGTCTGTTCATCTTTCAGCCCCATGTGTGCGTGCGGCCTTAAGATGTAGTCCTACGCCTGCTTAATTTATTCAAGCTAGAGATTCAGGCTCTTCTCAAATTTATTCTGTCCACACAAGGGCTTAGTTAAGATGAGTCCCCTTTGGGTTAATAGGGAATAAGTGGGAAGGGATTGCAGCCTAACCTATACTAGACCGGGTATACCGGCTAAACCCAGTTTTCGTCCACTTTTTGTACCCTATACCCAATAAAAATGGATAAAAGGGGATCATGAAGTTGTGCAAATGTATGTAACAGCCAGAAGGAAGTGTCTCAAACCCTATAAAGTATATATATTCTTGATCAGCATCAACAGCTCCATCTTTCTGGCCGTCTGTCTATTTGTATGAACGCGTCGATTTCATAGGCTATAATAGATAGAACCACAAATTTTTGCATGTATGTAGGTGTATGCCGTACCCAGATCAAGTTTGTTTCAGATTTGGAAAAATCCCCCTTCTCCACCTTTTAACAGCGAAAAACTGTCTGTCTATCTGTATGAACGCGTCGATCTCAGAGACTATAAGAGAAAGAGCCACAAATTTTTGATTTAGAGATCAAGTTTGCTTCAGATTTTGAAAATTCCCCACCCCCTCCTCCACCTTTTAACCACGAAAAATTTAACTCAATATTAACTAAGGAAATGAAAGCCATTGGAACAATATTACTTGGTACAGGGTGTTATGCAGTCGCGTCGCTCGACTGCAGCACTCTTACTTGTTTCTTGTAGTTGTTGTTGTCTGACAATTGATTTTATTCATAAGATTAGCTTTTTGCACTAACATAGGCATTATTTGGGTATCTCTAAGTTAGATAGACTGTTTCGCTCTTAGTTTACACGCTCTCTGATGCTCTTCACTTCAGAGTTGTCGCTTATATGTCGATAAGGGCGATGTGACAAGGAAAGTGATGGAATATGCGGAAAACCGCGAACATAAAAATAATTTAGTCGAGAATATATCAAAATATATAAAAAAAACGAGAGCGTAAGCTAAAGTCTGCCCTGCACGACTTCGATATACCCGTTACTCATGGGAAGAAATTTTTAACACCATTCCTATGTTCCTGAGGGGAGCCGAAATGTATGCAACGTGTTTTTAACTCGGCTATTTACAATCCGATCTTTATGAAAATTTGAGGGATTATAGATCTTGCGAACATAAATGTAATTTTTAAATTTGCTCGATATCTTAAAAATTGGGGGAGAATTTAAAACCAACTTGATCTGCGTGCAGACAATAGGAGTCTACATTTCAAATTTGGTTGCTCTAGCTCTTCTAGTCTCTGAGATCTAGGTGTTCATACAGACAGACGGACAGACAGATAGACGGGAAGGGCTATATCGACTCGGCTGTTGATGCTGATCAAGAATATATATACTTTATATGGTCGGAAATGTTTCCTTCTGCCTAATAATGGCAAACAAACTTTTCCTCAAACCAATTGGAAAATCATGCCACAATCAATGCATAAGTGCAATTCGCAGCTAAGGGATCTGCATGGTAATAAAACCGCTAAATGCTTAAGAAACTGCATTTCAATGCAACAAATGACCACACATAACTACATTGCCCTGTTCATGACAATACTGAACCGCGATAAATACCATGGATGACCAATCGTAAAAAATATAGTCCAGATCATAAAGAATGCTTCAAACCACTTTCCGTGACTGACAAATCATCAAATCGCAATGCCAAACAAACTTCTTAATCGGCATAAACAGAATAGTCGATATAGCCACGAACTGAGAGCCGTTCAGTGCTCCAGGCTCCGAGAGAGCCTGATACTTATACAAAATAATTTTTTATTCGTAAGAATTTGTTATTTTATAGTGAAATATTTTATTCGAAAAGTTATTTGTGGAATAATTTTATTTAAATAACGAATAATGTTATCTAATAAAATTATTCAAATAAAACTTTATAAATAACAATTTAATTTAAATAGTTATCTAGATGATTCGTTATTCGAATAATGCCAACTCTTTTTATTAATTTTAATGTTAACAAAATGTTAGCAGACTCTACCAGACAGCGCATGCTGACCCGAAATATATGAAAAATTATATGTTTCTTAATGAAAATCCGAAAATTATGCAACGTTTTTTCATAAATCCGTCAATTCTAATCCGATATTTATGAAAATTTGAGATATTATAGCTTTGTCGTTAAGTGCCGGGTTTTGGCTATTAAGCCGCTTTCGAATTCCCAAGTGGTTATAAGTAGCAGTGCTCGCATGAGTAGGCAGCTGCTGACTTGCAGTCGATGGGCAAAGACTATTAAAGATAGAACCGGGAGGTTCTTGAAACAGCTGTATAGTCGACCAGTGTCTTTTGTAGTGTTGTGTTTTCATTTGTGTACATTTGTGGTGTTTGATACTTTTTAGTTTTAAAGCTGGTTCCGAACCAGTTTGGAGTAGTTCAACCAACGAACCGTTTTAAACTTGATTAAAAACTCTTTCTAAAAAAACAAATTCACACAATTCTTAGGACCCGAGACTCGCGGAGTCTATATCAAGTTTTAAACCTATACCTTGCTATACGGCCGCTCTATATACGGAATTTTGGTTTGTGGCCTAAAATGTTGCATTATACGTCCAACAGTTAGGCTAGATTTTATTTATGGAAGACCCAGAATTATGTTTTGGTAAAAAAAAAAAATCAAAATCACGCACTCATTTGATGGAAATGGTAGTGACCAGCATAGTTCTTAATTGCTGAACTGAAAACACAGTTGGTACATTTCGTGATGGAAATTCTACAGGGTATTTCAAGTAAAAACCAGTCGTGTTAGTATATCACTCCGAAAATCCAAGGTATTTAAAGGGCTGAACAAGAAACAATTGCCCGTAATTTGGTAATCCAATAAGAAAGTCTGAATGGCTAAGATTCTTTTCGAGGACTGTTTTAAAAATTAATTTTGTCCAGAAGTAAAAATATATTTTCAGAAAAAGAACTTGAGCACTTGAACTTTGGATAATTTACCCGAATTATGAGAAAATGTGGAGATTGAATAACTTTTCATTAATACAACAGCTCTGATTCAACCAATGGATTAGAATTTTTCAAGGCTTGTCATTTCCGCAGAACTTTTCGTAAACTTTTTCTGCAAAGCGATGGTCGAGTACAACATTAGCAAATCTTGGTTTGGATACAAATATGGCCAGAATGCATATACTTTAATGATACTGAAGTTAATTCTCTTCCTGAAGTTAGACAAAACATATAAAGCTAGTTTAGATTTATAAGACGGTGATTTGATTGACTTCCTCGATGCTGACAGAGAACCTCATTAAACCAACACTTGATGAGGAGCCAGTGCTTGCTTCTAATCAGGCAGCTAACAGCAAAATCCTTAGCAAATGTGCTCTCTTATGTCAAGAAGTGAATGAACATTTTTCTTCAATATGATCCCTTCCTCTTCGAAATGAGAATTAAACTCAGCCTTTTGCTGCTAAAAAAACCTTGCAAAAAGATGCAGAAACGATGTCGAAGCGGACGACTATAGCATATAGCTGCCATAGGAAATATCGGTCGAAAAAGTTGTTTTAGTGAGTAAAACTTTTTTGTTTCCAACGCAAACGTCCCCAAACCTCGTATTTATTATCTATATTATATATATTTTATGATTTTACATCATTTACCCAAGTTTACCATACAAAAGATGGTTCTGACAAAAAGTCCTAGTAGAAAAAATTTGTTTGTTTTCTATGGTATCGCTCCCAAGCTTGTTACTGGTCAATACAATACTATGACCAATTTGCTTGAATTTACTTCATTTGTTATTGATGGGTTCCTTAAGAAAAAGCAAACCGATGTCATTTACACCGACTTTAGTAAGGCTTTTGACTCTGTAAACCATGATCTTCTCCTCTATAAGCTTAATCGGTTAGGATTTCCCGCCTCTTTTCTGCTCTGGATTTCGTCCTATGTAAAAAATAGAACCCAAAAAGAGTATACTACCTTCAGACACTTCAAAGCCCGTCTCTGTAACTTCTGGTGTACCGCAAGGTACACCTTGGTCCTTTGGTTTTTACTCTTTTTATTAATGACCTACCCACAATATTATCTTATTCTCGGATACTTATGTATGCCGATGACGTTAAACTTATTTTATCTTTCAATGACTCGACGCATTCCATTAGATTGCAAGATGATTTAAACTCCTTGCAGTCTTGGTGCTTGGTTAATCATTTACACCTTAATTGCTCCAAGTGCATGTTTATGACTTTCCATCGTTGCAAACCTTCGCTGGCTATTTATACGATTGGCAATGAACCCCTGCAACGAATATCTGCAGTCGTTGATCTTGGAATTCTTTTCGAACCCAAATTGAGTTTCAATCCTCATTCATTAAACGTTGGTCGAAGGAATTTAATGATCCATACACCACAAAGCTCCTGTACACTACTCTTGTCCGTCCTGTACTTGAATACTGCTCGACCGTCTGGTGTCCGCAATATAAAAAGCAAATCGATCGTATTGAGTTAGTACAAAAGCAATTCTTGCTTTTTGGTCTTTGTGGACTAAATTGGGACCCTAACTTTCGTCTGCCATCGTACTCCAGCAGACTCTTGCTTATTAACCTTCCTTCGTTAGCTAATCGTAGAACAGTCCTAGGCGTTTCTTTTCTTCATAAGCTAATCATTAGTGATGTAGACTCTACCGAACTCTTAGGTCGCCTTAACTTTTCCGTTCCTTCTAGGCCAACTAGAAACTATTTACCTTTAATCTTGCCCAGATGCACAACTGATTATGCCCATCACAATCGTTTTCGGGTCTTATGTCAAAATTGCAATGATCTCTATCACCTGCTCTCAACAGATCTCTCTCTCTTCTCTCTAAAAACTTCTCTCTATAATTATCTCCGGGGAAATCTCTGACCACTAACAGCTGTGAGTAGGGAGTGAGCCCCACCGGGTCAGAGATTTTCCGGTTATTTAGTTTTAGGTTTTACGTATAAATTTTTTTAGTTTTAAAGTTTACTTTTAGATATTTTTCTCTCTATCTCAGTTTTATTTTATTTTAATTTATTATATTATATTATTTTTTTTCCTTTGTTCCTACATAACTATAGGTTTTGGTTTTTATTTCTCTATCTCTCCCTCTTCTCGATCTCTATATTATTAAAGTTTTTGTTAGCTCTAATCACGTCTCTGACTACAATTGGCTGTGAATAGGAACATAGCTGGCCGGACGGGCAAATCAAATTCCCCCACCGTGTCGGAGTCGTTATTAGTTTATTTTGTAATTTTATTACATTTTCTTTGATAGGCTTCATTAGCTCATAAAAATTTTTGTAACGCATATACATTTTGGTTGACAACCTTTTTTTGTCAACTCTAAATAAATAAATCAATAAAAATAAAAAATTGTATGCTTCCACACAATTTTGCCAATTTTGATCGAAATCGCATGACAACAGAGTATAACGGCCATAAGAACGATCGGTTGAAAAAGTAGTTCTAGTGAGAAAAACTATTTTGTTTTCAACGCAAACGCCACCAAACTTCGTGTTTATTAGTTTTCTATGCTTTTACATAGTTCCACAAAGTTTGATGAAAATCGGACATCTATATAGTATAGCTGCCATACAAAAGTTAGGTCTGAAAAAAAGAAAACCATTTTTGTTTTTAATGCTATCGCTCCCAAACATGCTATTGTTCAATATTATATGCTACCACACAATTTTGACAATTTTGATCGAAATCGGATGACTATAGAATATTGCTGCCATAGGAACGATCGGTCGGAAAAGTAGTTCTAGTGAGAAAAACTTTTTGGTTTTAATGGTAGCGTCTTTATACCTTTCAATTATGAATATTGTCGGTTTTCACACATTTTGGGGAGTTTGGTCAAAATCTGATGAATATATCATATAGTTGCCATATAACAAATCTGCAAGTAAATGGTCAAAATAGTGGCACCATCTATTGCTGAGTTTGGGAAATAACTCAGGTAAGAATGTTCGACGAAAATCATTTAAAACCTTTATTTATATAATTTATACGAGCTACAAGGGTATATAAGCTTCGGTCGAGCCTAAATAAGCTTTCCTCTATTTTTGATTAACTAGAACCGATCTAACTGAAGTTGTTATGAAAATATTTGATTCGTTAAACGGCTTTTCGCTTTACGGCCAACTGTTTGGGAACGAATCAAGGCCGTTAAGCGAGTTATTGGTTTCTTTCAATAACGGCGGATCGATTTTGGTTTTAATTGAAAGACCCTACACTAAACACCTTTTCAAATATCTATGCTTTATTGACAGTGTCAACTGACACGTCGTGCGTATTCAGTAGTGTTCTACTGTACTTAGAATCTTCATTTTAAGACTGGCTTTTACTAGAAAGTACAAAAATGGTGGTAGGCTGAGAAAAATATGCTTGTATCTACATAGTTCATATCAAGACCAGCTAATTTTTAGGGTCTTTGACAATTACAATTTATTTATTTGGAGCACAGAATGTTATTTATTATTCCTTCGCTTGTGTCAACATTATATGGGTAATGTAAATCGACCAACTATAAAACTCACCAAAGCCAAATACATAAATTCTATTTCACACTTCATCTTCATCACTTGGAATGATCGTTTAAGTATGCCATCAAAAATCTGGCATGTAGTTTATAAATTATCTGATGGATCATTTATGGAACTCAGATTGATCCCATTATTGTGCCAAAATTCGATGCGAACCCGACCAAAAACCCACACGTGCGGGATGTAAAAGGCAAACAGAAACAATTGTAGCCAAATTTTGGGTAATGGAAATGGTTATTATTTGGATTTTGTTTGCTCAACGGCTAGGCGCGGGCTGTGGCTACTATAAACACATTCCGCATTCGTACACACAATAATAAATAAATTTCGTAGTGAAATGCTTTTGTTTTAATGCCCCGAAAAACACAGCGCAAATTGACTGTATGATTGTGCTGTGGTGGCTGTGGCAGAGTCTTCGAGTTGTTGTTTCTACATGCAAGCTGAAACTGACATACAACATAACTATGTATGTACACGTATGTGGGCGCTGGTGACGTCACACTCACTCACAGGTGTAAGGAGAAAGATTTTCATTACTTTAGCATAGCTTACACTTTTACTTTCACTTTTTGTTTTCACCAAATCGCGCACACTCAACGGAAAAAAAACCAACCGATTTGAGAATCCACGCACTTTCACTTTTCTTTTGGCTTCTATGCAACACGCATACGCCGTGTGGCACACTGCATTTTCAATGTTTTGTAAACGAACTCACGACAACTCAGAAAAAAGAATTATAATAAAGAAAATACAAAAAAAAAAGGAGAAAACCTAAAAGAATGCCAGACAAAAGAAAATATACACAAAAATCGTCCGCTCTATTTAATTGCTGCGTTCGCACGGGAGCGCTCAGCATATGTATCTGAAAGTGATATACCCAGAATCAGTGTATCTGCAGCTGTATCCGTGCCCGATCAGAGAGAGAGAGAGAGAGAGAGCGCGCGCGAGAGAGTGAGAGCTTGCGCGCGCCCCCTTGGCTATTTTCCATTTTCATTTCTGTTTCTGTTTTGTTTCCTTTGCCCCATCTTTCATGTGTATCTGTTTATATATGTGGGGGACCCCTCAATATGATCATGTGCTGGTCTTTGCAATATTTGCTTTCATCCTGCTGATTGTGGCATACATACATACATATATACACAACATGAAAGAGAGGGAGAAAGCGCGAGTGAGTACAAAAGAACTTGGACGCCAAGAGCTTTTGCTCTCCAATAATAAATATTCTGAAATTGAATAGATCAGTTCTGAAAACAAACTGCTGCCACAACTCACATAATGATCAATCAAAATCATTATACTATTACCCATATAGTGGGCGCATTCAGCAACAACAGTTTCTGATTCTGTTTATGTGGCATACTTTTCCGTGTTCAATTTTATTTGTTTTCAATTTGAAAACATTGTAAAAAGTTTGCAAATTGCGTCATAATTTCGTTAGTGATTAAAGCTATTGACTCCTGATCAAGGGTGAACGTTGATCTACAAGCCAAATTATTTACAAAATGTTATGAATCTAACGTCGAACTACGAACCTCAAGTAGTCTTACATATAACACTAGGCAACAAGGTCCAGTATATTGAATTGTTGGTGGTGATTCTAGATGATTTTCGTGTGCTAAACACGAATCTGTTTTCAGAAATTTTACATCACGTCGGGATTTTTAGTAATTTGAGCTAAAATTTGCGGAAAGGGCCTATTTTGACCTTTTTCATACCCGATATGTCGAGAACCTATACTTTTGTTTTGACTTTTTTGAAATTATCGTAAATTACTATTTCTTAACTTTAAAATAAACTATCCCAAAGAGCTGTACGATTTTTTTAAGCGAAGATATACTTTTTTGAATACATTGTCTCGATTTAAATAACATAACAAAACTGTCTACTGCACAAAAGTATGCGTTGCAGAAACAGTACAACCGACTAGTAATTTGTGCAGAATTTCAATGAATAAGTTTTAATGCACTTGAAAAAGCTCGCTCCAATGGTAAGCGATTTCGACCAAACTTCGCAGATCAGTAAGAAAACATTTAATTTTAATAATGACCGAGGTAATGAACGCTAACATTGAAACCAAAAAAGTTTTTGTTCGCAAAAACCCATTTTCCGATCGAACATTTCTATGGCAGCTACAAGAAGTAGTCATCCGATCCGGGCGGTTCCGACATAGCAGCGTGCAGCTAAAAGAAGACACTGAGCAAACTTTCAGATCAAAAGCTTCAAAACTGAGGGACTAGTTCGCGTAGAAACAGACAGACGGCCAGAGTGGCAGACACGGACAGACAGACGGACGGACAAAGCCCAATCGACTCAACTCGTCATGCTGATTCCTTCTCTGCGTTGCAAACTCCTGGGAAAAATTATAATACACTTTGCAAGTGTATTAAAAATGGTATATCTTCATTGCAAAAGATCGTAGAATTGTAAGGGATAGTTTATTTCAAAGTTAAGAAGTAGTTTTTTGCGATAATATCAAAGAAAGTTAAAACAAAAGTATAGGTTGTCCCCAAAAAGATTCAAATAAGGCAATTTTTGTATCTTTAAGCTCAAATTTCAAAAAAAATCTCCACCTGATGGAGCATTCCTGAAAACAAGTTCATGTTCAGCACACGAAAATCATCTAGAATCACCACCAACTCTTCAATATACTGGAAAAAGTCTAATCTGGTTGCCTTGTGTTATAAACATTGAATGAAAATAACTGATCATGCCGTTATCAAGACGTAAATAATGGGTGAGCTGATCCCTGATCAATGATATATTTTAGTTTAATAATTTTGTCCCTATTTAATTATATATGAGCAGCAGAAAAATTAAAATGTCAATTCAGCAGAACCAATTGATGCCTGATCTATGATTTATTTTAGGAAACTTTATTTAGTCTGTTAATTCGAATCTTTGTTTATTATAAACACACAAAACAAACAAAGCAAATTAAGGCAGGTCAGAACACATAGCGACTCCGTTTTCAGCTGAGTCAGTCGATCAGTCAATTCTTCAGTAAAACAAACTTCTGCTGACAAAGCAATTTGTTCACAGAGGGCAAGCAATTAAGGAAGTTGCTGACCATTGCAATCACCCAATCTCTGAACATGTTCCGCTAGATCAACATTTTCATTATTTTACTTTATAATCAATATGACCCCTTGTAACCATATAAATAGCCGTAAGTTTACTCAATAAAATTACTGTTACTCAGTACTACCATCGCACGCAGCAGAGAATCTGTCGCTATGTCTTCAGACTCTCAATTGTGCGCAACAAAGGATACCCTCTGGTTCAAGTTCTTGTTGCAACAACCTATTGCAAACAGTTTATGTACTGTCTGCATTAGGCATGTTTTAGGGATGTATGGAGATTTTAGGCTATAGGATTTCAACTTTATCCAGCCTCTCAATCTGCGAGGTTGGGCAAAAAAATGCGTGAGATACAATATTTTGGGGGTGGGGTGGGGGGAAGTGATCCCGCATCAAGCTCAAAGTTCCCGAAAAATGGTCGAAAATTGATATATAAGGTCATAGCTGCCCAGGGGTTGCATCTAGAGCAGAGATGGGCGCGTAGCGACGTTCCAATGCACACGAGGCAGCGTGTGCATAGGACCTCTGCCGCGGCCGACTGCACAAAATCACACGTACGCTATAAGCATTGAAAGCTATTTATAGAACACGAATGCGGCGCACGCAAATGGTGCTTGTATGTGTGTGAAAAGTGTGACGGTATGTGTGCATGCCCATCTCTGATCTAGAGGGGTCAAATGTACCAGTCGAAATTCTAATTGTACTAAAGAAGAAGCTCGATTGGTTCTTAGTCTGAGAAAAGAAGGCAAATCTTTACGAGCCATCGCCAAATTAATGAACAGGTCTCATAATTTTGTTAAAAATGCATTAGAGTGAAAACCAAGACAGGAAACCCCTGGAAGGCCACAAAAAACAACAGAAACCCTTGACCACTACATAGTAACTTTGAGCAAAAAGGACCCATTTAAGTCATCGAAGGCTATTGCAGCCGAAATTGGGAATTCAGTTAGTGCTCCAACTATCCGAAGACGACTACAAGATGCCAACCTACCAGGAAGAATTGCCAGAAAAGTCCCACTTATGCGCAAAAAAAATATCACCATGAGGCAAACTTTTGCACGGGACCACAAAGACTGGGTAGGATGCACCGGGGAGAAAAAATGGAGAAACATATTATGGAGCGATGAAACCAAGATTAATTTGTTTGGGAATGACTGTGAAAGGAATGTTCGACGCCCTAATGGAAAGGAATTTCATCCACGGTTTACAAAAAAAAACAGTCAAACATGGAGGTGGCAATATAATGGTATGGGGTTGCTTCTTCTGGTACGGCGTAGCTACAATTTATCAGACTACGAACAAAATGAATGCTGAAGAGTACAAATCCATATTGGAAACAGTTATTGTACCGTATGCTGAGGAAAATATGCCATTTCGTTGGGTATTTCAGCAAGATGATGATCCTAAACACAGATCAAGGCTGTTATCTAAATTTTTCGGGGACCAAAAAGTTTACGTTCTGAAGTGGCCTAGCCAATCCCCCGACCTTAACCCCATTGAAAACTTGTGGGGAGGCTTAAAAAAGAAATTGGCAAAGCATTCATTTTCAAATAAACAAAAATTATGGGAAGGTGTCCAAAAACTGTGGTATGAGACACCAGTAGAGACTTGTCAGGCTCTTATTAAAAGTATGCCAAAAAGAATAGCAGTAGTGGCCAAAAATAAAGGTGGATACACTGGATACTCAGTTAGGAAATACTAATTTACCTAAAAAAAGAACACAAAATGGAAATTAAAATTTTTTTTCTTACCAACACATGAAGTGTACCTATTATTATGATCACACTGAAAACGTATCTGAAACACAAAATGATCTCTTTTATGTTATATTATTATTCTATGTTACAATTAAGTTTATTTTATTAAAAACAAATAGTTTAAGAACCAATGAGAACAAATTTTAAGTTTGAAACAATGAATAAAACTGTTTTCTGTTACCTTAAAGTCAGAGTTGATGTGTGTACCTATTAATATGAACGGGTGTGTACCTAGGTTTCTACCATTCAAAAAAATGCCATTTACATATTATTTCAAAAGTACAAAAACCATATTGAATACAAAAATTTAAATTTAATTTAAATGTGATTTTAATTTTCATGTTATTAAACGCATTCTTCGCAAATGGATTCACAAATAAAATTGGTTTATTTTTATAACATAGAGGAAATGCCTTCCAATTGGGGACCTGCTATAAAAATTGTTTTTCCTTTTCGTTTCAGCCTAAGAAATCATTATAACCTTCCATTAATTTTACGCCCTTTTCAGCTGTATCGTTGACCACATGTAAGTTGTGCAAGATCTCTTGGGTTTGTTGGTAGTCTTCGCGCTCTGCCCAGGTTTCTGCATCGGTTGAAAGGAAATCGGTAGACAATTCGAAACGTTTGAAAAATCTTGCCGTTTCACACGTCACGAAATCGCTAAAATCTCTCGTGTTGAACTGATTTACTTGATTTGTTGTCATCGAAATTCTTTTAACTCCTTTAGAGCCAACAATTTGCCCTGTACGGGAATGTTCTTCACTAACTTTTTTGTCATCATCACCGTGCTTATCGTCAGATTTCTCATCTTCTTCGAAATCGCTGCCTGAATTATAACTCTTATCCATCTCCTCCTCAATGTCAGAAAGGTTTTCTTCGTTTTCTTCTTTGACTTTTTCAAATTCAAGAAACGTTATTACAATTTTACGCTTGATGTCAAAAAGAACATTATGATCAAATAACAAAAGTGCTAAAGTTTCGCCAATGATGTACCAAAGATGCCCACAAAATTTAGCCACTAACGCCTGCGACACAATAGGATCGAAATATTACGCAGCCGATTTCAAAAAAATTTAAATTCTGATTAGGAGCCTCGACAGCACTGGTGCTGTTTTACCATACCTTTGTGACAATAAAAATGCAAACATCAAGGAAGTTATATATATGTATATATATATAGCCTTAGAAATCCATCGAGCATGACTGACGGCCCCTGGAGGGCTTAAGTTGCTGGTATTGAGGAAGCTGTAGTTTTGGCAGCGACTAGGTCATCCTTTGTACCAGAGCAGTACGGTTCGTCTTTTTGTTTCTTCCCATTTTTCTTTGAAACGGCAAAATAAAAGCACTCCTGGGCCAGAAGTTTTACCAAATTTGGCTTCGAACACTTCTCTCAATTGGAGTTTATATATAATATATAATGTCTGTATGGTAAATACAACAGATCTCGTTCTAATAACACTAGTTTACAGCCAAAAAGACCCATTTCTACTGAAACTATTTTTAGGTGTAGTTTGGATTGGTGATTTCCGCCTCCGTCTCCGTCTCCGAGATATGTTTGCCTTTTCCTTTACCCTGATGCTACTTTCGGCACGCGTTAAAGCTGCTCGTTTCCATCATAAATAGCGATCACAGGAAGACGATAAACTTCTTTTTTACCTTGCATCTCCGGTAGCATTTTACCATCCCAGTGTATTGCCACCTAAGTATATTGCCATAACATTGTATTAGTAAATCCATACAAACATGCATTTATAATCAATTTTGTATGGTAGCCCCCCTAAGGACTGGAGACAGTGGGTGGGTGCCAAGAACAAAAATGTTGGGAAGTGAAAAATAATGGGTGTTGGTCATACACTTTACCCTCCTGGGAAGTGTTTTAGGGTGTTGTAGGACAATTTTATAAAAATGTAATTTTTGTATGGTGACCCCCCTAGGGAGGGGAGATAGGCGGTAGGTGGCAAGGACAAAAATGTCGGGAAGGGAAAAATAGTTGGGGTTGTTTTTATATTTCCTATGGCTGGGAGGCACTTTTGGAGTGGTAGTCAAGTGGCGGTGGTACGAAATCAAACAAAACATGAATTTTTCAGCAATTTTGTATGGGAGCCCCCCTAAGGAGTGGGGACAGGGTGTGGGTGCCAAGAACAAAAATGTTGGGAATTAAAAAATAATGGGAGTTTGTCATACATTTTATCCTTCTAGGAAGAGTTTTAAACATATGGAGGGGTCAATTTTATAAAAATATCCTTTTTGTATGGGGACCCCCATAGGGAGGAGAGTTGGAGGGTGGGCGTTAAGGAAAAAAGTGTTGCGAAGGGAAAAACAATGGGGGTCACTGGTACATTTGACCCCTCTAGAAGCAACCCCTGGGCAGCTATAACCTTATATATCAATTTTCGACCATTTTTCGGGAACTTTGACCTTGATGCGGGATCACTTCCCCCCACCCCACCCCCAAAATATTTTGGCTCAAGCATTTTTTACCCAACCTCGCAGATTGACAGGCTGGAGCAAGTTGAAATAGAAAAATCGTACACTAAAACATGCCTAGTCTGCATCCCAGCTTCCTACACTATACAAAAAAGTCAATTGCAGGCAGTTCATGTACTGTCTGCAGCACATTACACAAACATTTTGGTGATCCCCACATACTTAAATGAACTTTGACACTTTGACAAAAACGAATTCTGCTTCTCTTCCCGTAACTAATTGAGCACTTTTCCTCTGGTTGAAATGTAAGGTTAAGGACTAAGACTGAAAGGCAACCAAACTTTGGTTCAAATCTCAGTTGGACATTTTCAAATAAATTCTAGAACAATTGTAATTATATAATGGTATCATTTATTACCAATTTATTTGCAACTTTGCAATCTGATGTCATAAAGGCGTTTAGGAGAGAAGTAAGCATTGTGGTCCAATGCAATGTGGCAGAGGAACTCCGACAGTAGCCAAAGTTTCAATTGAATGCCGTGAACATAATAAATGATTTTGACTCTGAAAGCAGGCAAATCAAAAAATATAATTGTCTAAAGCTGGTTTAAGATAAAGACACCTAAAAGTATGCTTATAAAGTAATATAGTTTTTTGCCCCCAAAGTTGGTCAATCACCGATTAGATTAAATAAGTTATTAAAGTCATTTTTTGATCACTGATCACTCCTTTAATTGCTTATGTATACCATCTGTCAAAATAAACGCTTTCCAAAGCTTGGATCATTTTGTTGGATTTGGCGTACTCAGTTCATCACACCCATTGAAAATTGAGTTCTCCCGCATATAAAAAGCTACTGACGGAAAGCTTTAATCTCATTCGGGCACGCGCCCTCACATTTCCTCTACAACTGAACGATTTATTTATGTATTTTCCAATTTTCTTACAAGCAACTAAGGAAGAGAACCAGAGAACGCCTCTCTAATTAATATTTCTTCTCGACCAGCTGTTGTCCACTGCCGCACAGATGCAGCACCGCGTTCTTAATACTCTCATAGCGTGCACCCTCGTACTCCAAACTGCGCAGCTCATCCGTCTCGATCATCTGCAGCATCTCCAAGTCCAGCTCATCGATAAGCAGTTCGCACTTGGCCGCATCGCTGGTAATCTCAAATGCCTCGAAATGTTGCTCAATGGCGGCAAACCATTCCACGGGACGCTGACGATTGAAGGCGGGGGGCTGGAAGATGGCCAGAGTGTCATCGAAATCCTCATCACTGGTCGAGAAATTTCCATGCCTAACCAAACCGTTGCCCATGGCGCTGCAGCAAAATGAAAAAATAAATAAATTAATTCAAGACGTCAACTGTTGCCAATGTGGTTCTGTCCAGCACTGAGACCGATGGCAAATGAAGTACTAAGAGAGCGACTGACGCTGTACAAATTGTTTATCGTTTTTGTATCGAATATGGTCACAATGCTCCGAGGGCTGCATGGGAAACATGTGGTTATTAAGCAATGAAAGCAAAATTGCAGCAAGATGTACTTTCTAGAACAGGTTTCTAGTACTTACAAGAACAGGTTTCTAGACTGCACTTCCTGAGTATCAAATTATGGTGTATCAAAAAGAGTTAGAAAGGAACCCTCTTTAAAAAATGTAATTTTAACTTGAGTTTTAAATCACTAATACGCACTAATTTGGGGGTTCGAACCCAATGTAATACGTCCAAGGTTCGATTCGCGGACCGGTTCCTGGAACCCCTGAACCCAAGGTTTTGGTTCGAGCCTTGGATCGATTGAACAAAAAAGAATAGTTTGATTTGTCGATCCTTATTAATTCTACGTTGATATTGAAATTTATATAAAATATATTAAATTTCTAAACTAGAACACCCCCTTAAGGACATAATATTCTAATACTATAAGTTATTGTAATTATCAAGTCCATTAGCTTGACATCAACAATTTATAGGAACTGTTTAGTTTAAGCATTATATCTTCCAGGAGCTGTTCATCTATACTAGCTCTTATATCAGAAAGAACAAATCTTAAGTGTTGGAAATGCTCCTTTAACTGATACCCGAGTTGCTTGAAACAGGCTAGTATAGTAAAGGCAATATTTCTTAAGTCTTAGTTTTTATGCACCTTTCTGAAATTTTCAAAACATTTGTCGATGTACGTAATGTATGTAGCTCTATGACAATTTCCATATAGAAATCTATAACATCACTCACAGCATTTCAATATTTGATATTTGTTTACCTGCTTTCATAAACTTCGTCTTCTACACAGATCAGACGAATGAGTCAGTTGATTTGATAACTATTTTTCGCAAGCAAAATATGAAATCTCAGGTCTAAGAATACTGCAGCCAATACTGGTACTGAACTCATAGTAGAAGAATGTTTGTCGGGGCACTTAAATAGTAATAAACAATGATTTGCTGAAGATTATAGAACGATTGCTCGGCGTGAAAACCAAGCGTAAGATAAATCACTTGGTAGTAATTGTGATCTTTGACCGTCCGTTCAAAGCCAAGTTGATTCAGTCATATGGTCAAACGGTTTCTTTCCGTATAATCTATCATCATCATCATACTTTATATTGTCACTGTTACATCAAAAATCATTTACGTTTAGTTAGAAATGCAATCGTTTATAGTAAAATCTCCAGAAATTATCAATATTTCGCTGAATGTATCGGTGAATAAATTAATTAAACTGAGTGATACAGAACCGACATTTTTCGATAAAGTGGTCCGGTTCGGGTTCAGGTTCGAGGAGTCGAAAATGATGGAGCGCCCGGTTCATGGTCCGGTTCGCGAACCTCAAAAAACCCCGAACTGAACCGGTTCTCAGGGGTTCGGTTCCGGACCGGTTTGCAGCCTTTTGAAGTACTAAATAGATTAATATACCTCAAAATGTTTTTCCTCTACCGTCAATAGTTTTCGAAACAATCCGGAAAACAGATAACATTTTCAAAATATTAAAGCTTTTGAACGATGAATCGGATTTAATCAAATCAAAGACGTTTTTTTTTTTAACGTGAACTTTTGGAACAAAAATTTTATATAACTCTCAGAGTTAGTAATGGTAGTTTTTTGAGAAAAAAAAAACAACAAATCTGGTTTTCTTTGAGAGGGCCACTCGATATTTGATCAGAATATTTTTTTATTGAGTGTACGCCCCGCGCCTGGACTCAAATGCACTTTAATTATATATTATATACAACGCGCTGTTTGTAGGAAACACACTTTTTCAACATAGCTCCAACTTTATTCTCACAATTCACGGCAAGTAGGCCCCAGGATCATTTTTGATAGCCAATACCCTTTACATTCATCTCACAGAATTCAATTTACGATCACACTATCTTTTATCTATCTTTTCTTACAATAGCCATCACACGGCATTCATCTCTCGGTTTGCAGGTCACTAGGGGATTTTTGTTCTCTCACAGCTTCAGCATTACATCCACAGCATTAATTCAATGTGGTACAAACGTGGACTTGCTTCCAGGGAAATCCATTTAAAAGCTGTTTCCAAATATACTTTTTAATCAGTACAAAATGCGTGATTTAACCCCTTGCTATTTAAAAAAAAAACCACAAATTTAAAATGTCAATTAAAAAAGCACCAAGAACGACCACCAAATTATATTTTCACCTTAATTACTTATAGTTCGCGATCTATCGATGGGTCTAGTACAAACCTCTGCCAGCAGACAAAGAAAGTTATTTTAAAGTAAACAACTAAATTCGAAAGCATTTGCGAAACCAGAGCACTAGGTCCGACCTCGAAATAATTTTTGCATCGGTCTATCGAAGTCAATTTTTATACCCTTGCAGAGGGTATTATAATTTTGCCCAGAAGTTTGCAACGCATAGAAATATTCATTTCCGACCCCATAAACTATATATATTCTTGATCAGGGCGACGAGCTGAGGCGATTGAGCTTTGTCCGTCCGTCTGTCTGTCTGTCTGTCCGTCTGTTTCTACGCAAACTAGTCTCTCAGTTTTAAAGCTATCGAGCTGAAATTTTGCACAGAGTCTTCTATTTCCTGCACGCTGCTAACATGTCAGAAGACGGATCGGATGACTATATCTTATAGCTGCCATAGGAACCATCGGTCAAAAAATGGCTCTTAGTGAGAAAAACTTTTTTGTTCTTAATGTTAGCGTTCCCAAACACGGTCATTAATAATATTATATGCTTTCAAACAGATTTGCAAACTTTGGTCAAAATCGGATGACTATATCTTATAGCTGCCATGGGACCGATGGGTCGGAAAATGGGTCTTAGTGAAAAAAATTTTTTTGTTTTCAAGTAAATCGTTCTTAAGGTCGGTGATAATTAATATTAAACGCTTTCAAACTAATTTGAAAAATTTGGTCGAAATCAGATGACTATATCTTCAGGCTGCCATAGGACTTATCGGTCGGAAAATGAGTCTTAGTGAGAAAAACTTTTTTGTTTTCAATTTTATCGTTCTTAAAATTGGCGATTGTTAATTTGATATGTTTTCAAAAAGATTCGCAAAATTTGGTTGAAATCAGATGTTCATCTGACGGAAAATGGATTTTAGTTACAAAAGTTTTTCATTTTTATCTAAGCGTTCTTAAACTCTGTCATTTTAAAAACAGCTTTTGTAAGGGTATAAAAACTTCGGCACAGACGAAGTTAGCTTGGCCTTCTCGTTTTTTTTAAATTTTGGTTAAGGAGAAACGTAAAAAACGTTTCCGCGGCTTTTCCAAACAAATTGTCGCTTGTGGCGCATACTTCTATTACTTCACATAGTTAGGGGATATTTTTTTTCCAATAATACACCCACAGATGACCATTATAGCAACTTTAACAAAATAATACCCATCGGACAATAATGGTTTTCGCCCAAACAAAGCTTAATCGGATCAGCTCGTCGCCCTGTTCATGAATATATGTATATAGTTTATGGGGTTTCTATGCGCGGCAAACTTCTGGCAAAATTATAATATTCTTTGCAAGGGTATACAAATTTAAATCTTGTATTTTTGTGGTTTTTATACCCTGTTCCCATTAAAAATGGGAAAAGAGTATCATGAAGTTGAGCAAATGTTGAAGATGTCTATCGCCAGTAAATATTTTAGCATCCTGTACGATGCGCTCTGCAAAGGTGAAAAAAACCGAAACTGTACCGGTATCAACATTTCGGTTTCGTTCCGGTTCTATCGGTTCCATTAATAACGGTAAACGGTTTTCTAAAAAAAATATTTGTATCGGCTCCGGTTCCGGTACGTGATTTGAATCGGCTGTCAGTATGAACGCGTCGATCTCGGAGACTATAAGAGATAGAGACACAAATTTTTGCATGCACATAGGTGTATACCGTACTCATATTAAGTTTGTTTCAGATTTGGAAAACACAATTCAAAACACAATTTTAAAGTTAGAACGTCGTGGCTTAATATATATTATCCTAGGCCTTATTTCTATCTATTCTCAAAAGGAAAATAAGATCCGAGCAAAAACACCAAAGTTATACGCGAAACAATGTTGCTTGTTGGAGCGGGGGGGGGCAGCTACTTTCAGGCAGCTGCCCAGCAAGCATTTTTTATCGCGGAAGATAAGAATACGTTTCTTTCATTAGGTATCGCTTAACTCTGGCGATATCGCATAGTAATCGCATTCTTATCTCCCTTCGGGAAGAAGTGTGCCAAGAAAGCGATTCTTCCTGGCGATAAGAAAGCGATTCTTCCTGGCGATAAGAAATTGATTCTTCCTGGCGATAAAAAAAAAGTATATTCTGGAGATAGTAAATCGTTTCTTCCTGAAGATATGATAATTCATTATTTTTTTTTATTAACTTTTTTTATTAACACAATTAACTAATGTTAATGAGTCTCTTATGTGGGAGGATACGATTTTTTATTTTTATTATTCCGAAAGATAACAAATTAAACAAAACTAATATTTTTTATTACAAACTTTTACTTACTTAGCCTTAGACGGCTGCGCCACGCCGCTCGTGAAAAGCAACGCATCTAATGTGTTACTTGTATTGAATAAGATGTACTTTTATTGAAAACATACACCAATTTTTGCTTTCTTGTAATTCTCAAAAACAAATTCCCTCTCAGCCCATATAAATAGTGAAATTGAAATTTGCGACGAGAATTGCATTCATATCATGGCGATATTTTGGCGATATATCGCCAATTTACCGATTGGACAAAAAAAAAGCGATACCACATATCGCTTATTTATCCCTTGTATGTTAAGAATGCGATTCCCTATGTAATTTGCTTGTGTAAATCGCCAAACATCATAAAACTCTCCCCTCAAACTGTCGCCAAACTCTCTTTTAAGGAACCCAACAAATTGTTTGCAGGAGCGTTTGTGTACGTATGTGTGTTTGTATGTGTGTCTTAATTGAGCAGGGTATTTTGTAGTCGAGAAACTCGACTACAGCGCTCTAACTTAATTTCTTGAGATCTTTTGTGGCAGTGGTGTCAAAATGTTGCAGATTGGCATTCGTAGTGTCCGAAATAAACGAATGAGCCCTTGCGGATAATATTCGTATAATTGTAAAATTATGCAATCAAAAATAATCATTGGACATGCTAAAACCTACCGTTTTCCGCTTTGAGGTCCACCCTAATGTTCTATTTTCATATTGAGTTACGTTTAACCAAAACAATCGAATTAATAATATGTAAACAATTTACAAATGTTCTCAAACTTCAAAAGATGGGGTCCTCATATGGGGAATCTGTTTGCAGTGAAATCACATCTACACATTCATTTATTCAACAAATGAATCAACCACATATCATGTTTCCGTTTATTGGTTTTCCCTCCCTCTAACCACAGATCTCAGAGACGGTAAAAGCAAGAAAAACGTTATAAATACAGGCAGATCAAGTTTATTTTGCAAAGCAATTCAAAACGATAGACCCATAAATACGATAGATGATGAGAGTGGATATAAATGTGATATATGAGAGTGGAGTTATTAGCAAAGGAAGATACAATTGCCTCAGCGCTACCGACTGTCAGACTCATCAGCATACTATCACAAGTAGTAGAGAGTAAATGTTAGCGCGTGAGCGAACTATTTTCAGGCGTCGCGATTTTATTTAAATTTATTTAATAAATTTATTTAACAAAATACAACGCAGTTATTATAGCATTTTTGTTTTCAATGCTATCGCTCTTAAACTTGATATTGATCCAAATCGGATGACTATAGCATATAGCTGCCATAGGAACGATCGGTCGAAGAACTAGTTTTAGTGAGAAAACCTCTTTTGTTTTCAATGGTAGCGTACTTTATACTTTCAAGTTATTAATATTATCAGTTTCCACATAATTTTGGGGAGTTTGGTCAAAATCAGATGAATATATCGTATAGCTGCCATATAACAAACTGGCAAGCAAATGGTCAAAGTAGTGGCCCCATTTATTGCTGAGTTTGGGAAACAACTAGAATGCTCGACGAAAATCTTTTAATTCCTTTATTTATATAAATTATACAAGATGCAAGGGTATATAAACTTCGGTCGAGCCGAAGTTAGATTTCCTGTGCATTTAAAAACAGATGAAAAAGTCACTTTGATACTCCATGCAACGGTAATGCCAAACTAGAATGCCAAAGACCAGACTCTTCCATAACGTTGATGAAACAAACTAAAATATCAAGCAAAATAACAGTTTTCCATTCTTATACAAAATTACAGGCAAACAACATCGAATGATTACTTTTGCGCCACCCTCTGTTTGTATTCCACTCTGATTCATGGCCTTCATTTTCCGACGGTTTGTCTGCTGAAAGGGCCAATCGAATGGCATAAATCAAGGGAAATGCTCATATCTGTGGATTGTATACCACACATATTGCTCCATTTGATATTCATCTCTCAAAAACTTAATCAAGCAAAAATGTGGCCAGTTTAAACCACCACCCCGTGGTCGGTCGCTTTAAGAGCTGCATTCATGCCCCAGCTCCTAGGGCATAATGAATAGTCGCGTGCAGTGAGCTGATATGTAAGAGATTGCATGTGACTCGCTATACCAGGTGGAGGTTTAGATGGTTGCATGTTCGTTTGGGTTATGAAAGAAGATGCTTGCATGTCGCTGGTACAAGATTTTTGGAGAAAAATCACAGACGCCAACTAATGCAGCTGGCATCCCAACAACAATAATGAAGTGGCAATCGGGGAACTTTAAGAATATAAAGAAAGAAAGAATGCTGGCTTTTCATTCGTTTAGGTAAATTCTTAAGTTCATAAAGCTGTTATGTTTGTATTTTATATAATTCTTGAACTTAATTGAATTTCAACAAAGAAAATTGCATTTTAGTTTAATCAAGTGCAGCCAAATCCATTTCATTTACATCACTTTCAAGCCCATTATTTATATATGCGGCTTATGCCGATCTAATTGAGTAGCTCATTAACAGTTCTAATCTTTGGAGTTTTTCGTTGGCAAGATGATCAGAAGCAGTAGGATTAACAGATCAAGTCCGCCCCGTTGCCTAAACGTGGTAGAATGTCCGAAAATGTGTCATAAAGTCGGATTTTACATGGTTTAATTAGTCCAAATCGCATTGATTTTATAGTTGGACATTCACAAGATATGAAAAATCTGTATTCAAACAAATTTTAAGGTTGTCGGTTAAATTTTGGCGCGCAGTCAAAGTCCACTGATTATGTGCAGTCCTAATTTATTGAAAATCGGTGGTTATCCATTAAAGAGAGAATAAATTGGAAATATGGAAAATGTTTGTACTGGAATGCCAAATATATGTTTTATACTCCGGTTTACTGATAAAGTGTTTTTTGTTGTGTCTGTCCGTTTTTGCCCCTGTTCGAAATTTGTATACCCTTGCAAAGGTTACTATAATTTTGCCCAGAAGTTTGCAAAGCATAGAAATATTCATTTCCGACCCTATAAACAACATATATTCTTAATCAGGGCGACGAGCTGAGTCGATTGAGCTTTGTCCGTCCGTCTGTCTGTCTTTTTCTACGCAAACTAGTCTCTCAGTTTTAAAGCTATCGAGCTGAAATTTTGCACAGAGTCTTATTTTTACTGCACGCTGCTAATATGTCGGAACCGACCGGATCGGGTGACTATATCTTATAGCTGCCATAGGAACCATCGGTCAAAAATGGGTCTTAGTGAGAAAAACTTTTTTGTTTTCAATGTTAGCGTCCTTAAACTCGGTCGTTATTAATATTATATGCTTTCAAACAGATTTGCAAATTTTGGTCAAGATCGGATGACTATATCCTATAGCTGTCATAGGAACCATCGGTCAAAAAATGGGTCTTAGTGAGAAAAACTTTTGTTTTCACTGTTAGCGTCCTCAAGCTTGGCTATTATTAATATTATATGCTTTCAAACAGAATTGCAAATTTTGGTCAATATCGGATGACTATATCTTTTAGCTGCCATAGGACCGATCCGTCGGAAAATGGGTCTAAGTGAAAAAAAACTTTTTTGTTTTTAAGTAAATAGTTCTTAAGGTCGGTAATAATTAATATTAAACGCTTTCAAACTAATTTGAAAATGTTGATTGACATCGGGTGACTATATCTTATGGTTGCCATAAGCCCGATCGGTCGAAAATGAGTCTTAGTAAGAAATTTTGTTTTGTTTTTAATGTTAGCGTCCTTAAACTCTCTGATGACTAATTTTATATGCTTTCAAATAGATTCGCAAACTTGGGTCGAAATCGGATGACTATATCTTAAGGCTGCCATAGGGCCGATCGGTCGTAAATTGAGTCTTAGTGGGAAAAACTTTTTTGTTTTCAGTTTTATCGTTCTTAAACTCGGCGTTTGTTAATTTGATATGTTTTCAAAAGGATTTGCGAAATTTGGTCGAAATCAGATGATTATCTGTCGGAAAATGGGTTTTAGTTAGAAAAATTTTTGATTTTTATGAAAGCGTTCTAAAACTGTGACATTTGAATTTGCAAGGGTATAAAAACTTCGGCACAGACGAAGTTAGCTTGGCCTTCTCGTTTTTATCTTTTCTAGTGCCAAATGAGTTTTGCCCCTGCTTGAGGTTTGGGACAACAACAGGCGCAATGGTCTCGAAAAATATAACAAAAATTATTGAAATAAAAAGAGTCAATGTTTTTGTATTGTTTTTAATGAAGAAAAAAACTAATAAATCCAGACTCCCTGAAGAAGGCGCAAAATGACGTCGAAACGCGTAAGAGGAAAATTCCAATAAAAAAATGTCTTTTTATTGTGGATGAACCAAAACGGCCAAAGAAAACCCGAAAGTAAGATAAAAAACTCACACAAAAATTACTTCAGCAAATCGCAAATTGATCAAAGTGAAAAAACAATTACGAGTTTTACATTACATATAAAGCAATATTTGCATGCAAATACAAGTCTATTTCCTAAAATGGCAAGACCATTTATTTTATACAATTTTTATGTGATTTTAATCGCTGTTTCGTCCGAGCAGTCCATAGTTATTGATGACTTCAAGGCCTTTTGTAAAAGAATATTTCCATTATATTTAAGTTCATATACCTGGTATCCAATGTCACCGACGGTCCACAAAATATTAATTCATGCCTGGCAAATAATGAACTCCCTCTTAGTTCCGGTAGGATGACTAGGAGAAAATGCTTCAAAAGCACGAAACAAGTAATACAAGTATGATAAAAGATAACAGAATAGCAGAGTGAAAAATAGTGCAATGGATTTTTTCGATCCATAAATATCAAGTCTATGTTTGAATAAGAGGCAAATGCAAGCCAGCAGATGTAATAAATCCCATAAAATCAACATATTTTTCGAAAAACCAACCAAGCATTACCAAGGCGGAATATATAGATTCAGACTTCGATGGCGAGTCTGCAGCTTGACTATCTGAGAAGATGAATACTTTACGTCCTTGGATTTCGAAGGGGTGGCTACAAGCTCTGCTTGGTTGTTGGACGTTGACGTACAATGCGCAGTATGTTCAAGTGGCCCATGCGACACCAAGCCGAAGCTTGTTACGCGCGAACCCCAGGCAAAATAGCAGCCCACCTCCCGCCCGCCCGACCGACCAAGAGGCGCAGCCACCAACGTGTGGCACGAAATGGCGAAGAAAGAACATAAAGTAATGTTAATTTCGAGCTAAATAAGTTAAAATAGAAATTTTTCAAGCAGGAAGAGAAGCTTCTGAGTTAATTATTCGGTAGAGTTTATTGTAATCAGCACAAAGGACACGAAACGGTTCATGCAAAGCATAGTTAAGGCATAGTTAGTATATATTACGAGTCGTTCTAATTTCGTTGAAGTTAATTTGGCCAACCAACTCAGATGAGTCGATTTCACCATTAATTAGTCTATGTATACAGATTACTCCAAGCATAACTCTACGGTTAATAAGGGAAGGTTAATCGAAAGAAGTCTACTAGAATACGATGGTAAACGGACCTCAGGATTCCAGCCCAGACCACGAAGTGCAAACAATAAAAACTGTGTTTGCACAGATTCAATTCTATTTTGATGTTTCGAATATTGCGGAGACCACACATGTGATTCATACTCGAGAATCGGACGGACAAGAGAAGTGTACAAAATCTTCGTCAAATAAGGATCATCAAATTCCTTCGACCAGCGCTTAATAAACCCAAGAACACTCCTGGCCTTACAAACAGTAGCAGTAACATGAGAGTTAAATTTAAGTCGGTGATCAAGAATAATCCCTAGATCATTTAACTCATTGGCTGAATCATTTAAGCACTCAAGTTTACCAAGTTGTATCTCCAGGTCATAAGACCACTATTTTGTATTTAATATGTGGGCATGTCGTTGTAAATGTTTCGACTATTTCATCTAATTGTTCCACATACACAAGTGTGAGTGGGGGAAAGGCATAGAGATTTTTTACTATAAGTCTCGTAAACTGTTTCCAGTTCATTTTGTTAAAGTTTTGTGTTTTTTAAGGTTCGGGGCATGATTCTATTAGCTTTAGCTCTAGTCTAAGCATTATTTGTGTCAAATTTGAATCCGATATCTTAATATTTGGACTTTATATCACATATTCGGGCATTCTGACCACTGTGCATTGCCAAATTTCTGTTCGAGCCGGCGAACCGAAGCTCCGAAAAAATGTATTTGGTTTGCAGCCCTGGTGATTACACCATTTGATCTGAGCAACTCAAATACAACGATTTAAAAACTATTAAGACGATGACATTGTATACTTAGAGTACTCGATTTTATGTACCTTTCGACCGTTCGCTGCGTTTCGCAAATCAAGTATAAATTTTTGTATATTATTTTGGTATAACAATAACTCAAACCCACAAGCAATCCACACACTCACACGATTGACATATTCGATCTGTGACAACCTATGCCAACGATTTCCTCCGTCTAACTTCAATATATCACCATTATCAGGTGTCCAACTTGATGTTTACACAGTCAGCGGACATTTTGTCCGGAGATGCTGCAGAAAGGGTCATCATCACGGCCGTTTGCTTGTGCTACACGTTGTGTCGGTTCAATCAATTGCCATTAGTTTTCATTACAGGCAAATTACCATAAAATCACAATACATGCACCGTTAGTTGAGTTCATGACCAGAAGGCACTACACACTCTTCCGATATTCATAGAATAATTACACTTTATCAAGACAGCGGCGGAGTTCATGAATTAACATCCCGGACCCGGGTTACTCTCTGCCTGCTCCTGATAGTTTTCCCACCTCAAATTAGTCAAGTTTTTGTTACGTTTACGTGGAAATTACCGTAATTAGAATATATTGAGCAATAAAAGTGATTTTTATTATTGAACAAGCAGCATGAGGTCGCAGCCCACCCCTCCAGACACACCACCCGCCCACCCACACCACAACGGATGCTGGGGCGCACACAGGGCGGGCAGACTTTGCTGTCGTTTGTAGCTCATTTTGTGGCTTCTCGTTTTTGCCTTGACTACCATTTGGCAAAACTTTCTTCTGGGCAGCTGATGAACTTCTCTATGGGTATACGGACATGGGTATGGGGTTGCGGGGTCAACTGTTGCAGCCACCAGGAAGCCAATAAATGCCCATCAAGCCAAAGGAACAATGATGGAACTTGTGTGGTTGCCGCTTTTTGGGAAAGAGAAAAGCTGGATAATTGTAATCTATAGCAGCTACCAGCTGCATCAAAATCTATGATTTCGCTGATAGAAAAAAGAAGTGACTGCGGAGGAAGTGCTGGAATAAAGCCATAGAAATCACAACTGTGACTAACTGTGACCGAAATCCCAAAAATCCCCAAAGTTTTTCGTACAAGCGCTTGCATCTTGAATTCAAACTGTTACTGGATTAGATTTGAAACTGACTGTTCAAAGTCAAGTAGATTTAATGCATATGATTTTTCCTTCCTTAAAATCGAGTAAGCGAACTTTTTGTGTCATTTCACATTCAAAGTCTCCTACAACGCACGATAGCATTTATTCATTTCACTTGAATTTAAACGAAAATTGAACAAACGCTACGAATTCTGAACGGGTTATATTACAGCAAGGCAAACAAAGATGGCATCATCGCAGGTGGATGAGAAACGCGCTCTCAACAAACTTAAGCACGATCTGGAGCCGATTCGCACGGCCATTGTAGGGGCTTATGGCGTCCTAACCTGGGAGAAGCAGTATTATGCAGGCATGATCTTTGGCGGGATCAGCCTGATTTATTTGGTGCTCTGGTATTTGGACTTGTCCTTCATCTCCTTGATCTCGCTGATGGCACTGCTGACTGTGATCTTGGACATTGTATATCCTACAATTTCGCGTCTGTTTCTCAACAACGTAAACTGGAATGGCGATCAGGAGGCCAAGTTTGAGGAAGTGTGCGGTCAGGTGTGCAGCATCAAGACGAATGTGGGTGTGTGGTATGAGTACCTATTTCAGGAACGTAAATCCTCTGTGTTTCTGTTCTTTGTCACCTTGGGTCTGTTGGCTATGATCTGGATTGGAGCGATTATTAACAATCTGCTGCTGATGTATTGCGCCACACTGTTCATTGCCATGTGGCCAGGCCTACAGGATAAGGATGTTTTCAAGACTATCACCCAGAAGGTTTCCAACATCTTTAGCGTGAAGATTCAGTGCGGCAGGAAGAAGCTGCAGTAGGGATGACAAGCACAATAAACATCTATACACATACACAAATTTCAACATTCAAACATTTGACCAAAAACTATATACCACATATGCATTACCTGATAATAATTATACAACAACAAAGTCAACAATTTTGCCATTTTGTACCACGAATAATAAAACTTGGAGCACACTCGGACCCATTATAAATGATGTATTTTTTTTTGTGTCGGTCAGTTGATATATCCCCGCTTTCAATGATTCTCAAGGAAGAAGCGCAGAAATAAGACATTTTTGTATTAAGTTTTGTGAGTTTATTGAAGATTTCCAGGACACCCTGACACACGCCACGCGTGAAGGTGCGAAGAATCGCAGTAAAGAGTACAGCCATATGTTAAGCTCTCAGCACAAAAAAGGTCTGTTGGTGCAGATGGTAAGACTGTTGCCTGAGAACGACGAGGTCGTGGATTCGAGTTCACTTTCAAGCTAACAAAGCAAAAATCTTTAAATAGAATGCACACAAATTTGTTAGCCCTTCACTTTTCCCCTCTTGTGTGTTGTCTTTGCCTTTTAAAGAACTCTTTTTATACTCTTTACCAAAGGAACACAGAGCATATTAAGTTTTCGACCCAAGAAAATATCGAGTATGTCAAGAAAGTGAAAAAAGTTGACATATTTCACCTATTTTGCAAAAAAAGAGCTTTCTATAAATGGTAAAATTTTGCACTTATTTAATTCTAATTCTGTATCGTTCTTAGAAGTAGTATGCAAAAGAAAGTAGATTTAACATTTAAAAAAATATAAAATAAATAAAATCATTATTTAAAAGTGTTTTGACAAAATGTCAAAATGTGTGCTGGAGCTCAAATCTTACTAATATTATAAATGTGGAAGTTTGTATGTATTTTCTTTATGTTCATATGTGTGTATGTTTGCCCGTTTGTTATTTAATCACGCACAAATGGCTTAACGTATTCGGATGAAATTTGGCACTCTGATAGTTGATAACCAAGAATTAAAGATAGGCTATAAAATGTTTATTTAAATGTTCAAAAAACCGCGAAATGTGCAAAATTATTTTAAGAGTGCTTATGAAAGCGTTTTCTACTTGGCACACAGATAGTTGATAGCCTGGAGTTGTATATATTACTTTTATGTAAAAAACCGAGAAATTTGCAAAATTATTGTAAGAGTATTTATATTAAAACGCTTGATGTTTAGATGACAATGCAGGAGTTGATAAATAAAAGTTGTCAAGAAAAATCAAGAAAAATTATTTTGAAGATTGGATAAATGGCAATTAAAGATGCATTTATAAGAAGTGAAGATCAAAAACAGCGAAACTTGCCAAATTTTCATTTGAGTATTTGTGAAAGCGCAGACGCTGGAAAATAAGAGTTGTAGATTGAACAGCCTAAAATATTATATATTTCGAAACTTACAAATTACGGTCCAAAATAGGAAGTGTAGATCACCTAGACCCACGGTTGTCACTTGAAAAAATTAAATTACACCAAAAAAATTTAAAAAAAAGCGCCATTTTCATTAAAAATGAGCCAACAAAATTTTCTTCACCTTTATTCATGTTATATTTTTATTTAACAAAATAAAAAATTCATTTCATTTCTTGAGTATTATTAAACGTACAAAAAACCCAAAAAATATTTCATGTATTAATTAGTAACTGTGGCAATAAAATTTTAAAATTGAGATTTTAATACCTATGGCTTTCTCAGATTTAATTCTATATTGTGTCAAAATTTCAAAAACAATTGGATGAGTGGTTACAAAGATAAAACGGTAAAAAAAAAACTACGTACGTTTTAAGAAGTCTGAATAAAAATTGGTCTTTAAGTCAAAATACTAAAATAACATCTTGATCTTATCAAAAAGACTTGTACAAGTATACTTGAAGAAATAACGTTTCCAATCTGTAATAATTTTCCACTTTAAGGCCCATTTCCAGAATGCACGAAAATAAATTTTTATGTCAAACGTCACATGAACACAGCAGTCTTATTTGTATAAAGTATTGTGCCGAAATAAATTTGTATGTCATCTGGAATCCAGCCTTTACGACCAAATACTTTTTTCACATATTCATTAAGGGACGATTTCTCATCTCCTATATAGCTGCTATTTGCCAGATAAACATTGAATTTACTCTGTCTAGACATGTATTCAAAATGGCATATCTTCGCTTAAAAAAATCGTAGAATTGTTTGAGATGCTTTATTTGAAAGTTGAAGAGTTCTACTTTCCGATAATATCATAGGGAGTCAGAATAAAATATCGGACTCCAAACTAAACGCGCCTAAACAGTTAACGCGCCTTAAGCTAAAGTTACTAAAAATCTAGACGTGATGGACTATTTCCGAAAACAGATTCGTGTTCAGCAGATGTAAATAATCTAGAATCACTACCAACCCTTCAATTTTCTGAATAAAGTCCAATTTTGGTGTCTTGTGTTGATTTAAAAGTAGATTCTAGTCTCGATCTGATTGAAATTCCGTATTCAAATCTTTAATAATTTCAAGAATACAATTTAATTAACTTTTGATTTCTGGTTTATTCATTAAATTGACTATTTCTTTTGGCTTAAATTGTAGACTTCTACAGCATGAGCCCAAGGAAAATATTTTGGGAACATCCCACTGCTCAAGCAAGCGCGCGCAAACATCTTGTCATGGCTATTCCCAAAAAAATCGCAAAAATTTTACAAATTCTCATTTGAGTTTAGATTACACAGGTTTACAAAATCGAATCAATTGTCCGTTTTCTCCCAGCACGTCAGGCTTACGACATATTATAGTTGCATAAACGTGTGTTGAGCGAGGTTTGTATACATTTGAATGTCCTTTAGCTACATTAAGTAACCTTTTCATACCAAATCAGTTTTAAATTAAGCTAAATTAAACAACGTTACAGAAAAACCAAACACGAAGTTTGGAATATGTTCATAAAATACTAATTTATTGATTTTAATATGGAAAATATGGATATTTTTTTGATAAAATCGTTTTTTTTGCCAAGTGTAAATAATTCTGAAAAATTTGTTGCTTTGATTAAAAATGAAAAATCAGATTATAACAGTTGGTAGTCCTTTGTCTCCTCTAATTTATCACATATTCAGTTTTTCGATATCATCTTGCATTTAAAAGTTATAGACCGAAAACTACAATAATTAACCACTATGTTTTACCTGCCGAACACCAACATGGATTCAGGGCAGGCCACAGCACCACAACGGCACTGTGCGAGTTAGCTACCACCATCACAGCTGGACTCAATAGCAAACGTCCCCATGAAAGAACAATAGTAGTGGCGCTGGACCTTTTAAAAGCATTTGACATGGTGAACCACACCACGCTCCTGCAAGACTTAATGCAAAGTTCACTGCCTAACTATACCAAGAGATGGCTACACAACTACCTCTCAGGCAGGCATTCTCACGTAGAATTTAGAGGAGCCAAGTCGGGAAACAGGAAACTAAAACAAGGAGTACCGCAAGGCGGAGTCCTGTCACCAATCCTCTTCAACTACTATGTTGCCAGCCTCCCCACAACACCAAATGAGGTTAAGGTGGTCTTATATGCCGATGACTGCACAGTCACAACAACAGGCAGAGACATCAAAACCTTAGAAGGAAGGATCAACAGCTACCTTCCAGAACTAGCCAATTTCTTTAATAGCCGAAACCTCTTCCTGTCAGCAAATAAATCATCGGCCACCCTACTAACAACGTGGACAAAAGAAGTCAAACAGATACCGGATATTCACATTGATGGACACAGTATCCCGACCCTCAATAACCCGAGAATTTTGGGGGTCACATTTGACTCGCTGTATGTCTTCTCCAAGCACGCAGAAAGCATTACAAAGAAGGCCAGGAGCAGGAACAAGGTATTAAAGGCAATAGCGGGAAGTGGATGGGGGAAAGACAAGGAGACGATCACCACCACATACAAAGCTATAGGACGATCACTTATAAACTATGCAGCACCCATCAGGTCAGCGTCATTAAGCGACACGCAAGGGAGAAACCTGCAAACTGTACAAAACGCAGCACTCTGAGTGGCTACTGGATGCCACATGATGACGCACATAGACCACCTGCATCAGGAAACAGAGATCCTCCCAGTCAAACAACACAACACCCTTCTCACGCAGCAATTCCTGATAAATTGCCAAAATCCAAACCACCCCAACCACAATAGCACCAAAGGCCCCATGAGCATACGCGATAGACCCGTTCGATCCGATCTAAGGACAGTCAAGCCCGACATCGAGCGTTTTCTCCCCAATTACCCACCAAATGAGGACGAATGCACTGCGGCTCGCAATGACGCACATACGTGCATGGTCGAGAGCACAGTAGCAGCACTACAACAAAATGTAGTACTCGTAGGCAGGCCGCCACCTATCGATCTCAGCGAGAAAACACTGCCCAGGACGACAAGATCGACGCTGGCTCAACTACGATCAGGGAAAAGCAGACAGTTGAACAGCTACCTAGCGCGTATAAACCCAGAAGTCACCGACACATGCCCTAAATGCAACAATAGCCCACACGACACACTACATCTATTTAATTGCCAAATGAACCCTACCACACTCACACCCATTACACTCTGGACCCATCCAATCGAGGCTGCTACTTTCCTCGAACTGGACCTGGGTCTCTAACTCAACATCCACTTTCCTTTCTAACTTATTCTTTCTCTCTTTTCATACTGCGTACAAAAAGTCAACCCGCCGTTACAATAACAACAACAACAACATAATGAACAATTGCTTACTTCTTTGTTGCAAAACCTTGTAAACCTGTGTTATCATAAAGACGGGTAAGCCGGTGGGTAAATAGGAGGAGTAGATTAAATGGTCAAGAAAAATACCTAACATAATTATGAAGATAGGATAGATGGCAATTGAAGACTGAAGAATATAAGAGGTGTAGACCAAGAACAGCGAAATTTGCCAATTTTACATTTACGCAGGCGTCGGCAAATGAAAGGTGTACATTGAACGGACTTTAATCTATATATTATGAAATTTGCTAATTTTTTATAAGACCTAAGATTATTATAAAGTTTTGATAGACGGCAATAGTAGACGTGTAAAATATGAGTTGTAGATCAAAGGTCAAAAAAATCGCGAAATTTTCATAGGCCTTTAGATTATTATGTAGATCAAACACCGCGGAATTTGCCAAATTTTTATTTGAATATTTGCGAATGATTGAACAGTCCAATTGCAAATGGCATTGTAGACGGGTTAAAAAGAAGGTGTAATTCGAACAATTACGAAAAAAAAATATTCATTTGACCTAATCAATAAACAGCCAGGTGTTTAAGTGGAGAGACTAAGAAGTCACGCCAACACACTAGCCAGAAGACTCCTGCGCAGAAGAAAGAAAGCAGGAAGTAGAGTAAGACGATGCCTCAAAAAACTTTTCCCTAGGGAGCTTCCCAACAGACAAATATACTAACTTAGCAACTGCCTCCCATTCAATAAACTTGACACCATATCATAATCAGACACATTACACCTGCAATCAAACTTACATAAACAGATAAGTTAAGAGAATATCTACACAATCTAAATTAAGTTGCCAAATTTACACAAGGTGACAGAAAATTTTGAAACAAAATAAATATAAAAAAAAACCTAAAATTATCATCATATGATTTAATAGACGGCATAGTAGAGGGTACATATAGTTGGTGTAGGCCCAACTGTCCAAAAAATCGCGAAATTTACAAAATTGTATAATGAGTTCAGATTATCATAAATATTTGATAGATAGCAATAGTATACCTGATTGTAGACTGATCGGCACAAAAAATTGCAAAATTATGTAAATTTTATGAGTTTCGGGTGAGGTTCAGATCGCAATTGTAGGCGCGTAAATGGTTGGATCAAACAGTCTAAAAAGACGGGTATATTGAAGGTTGAAAATTGCCAAATTTTATTATTAGTTCAGATTATCGGAAAGACTTAATAATTGGCAATTGAAGACGGACAAAGGGAGGGTGTCAGTCAATCGGTTTAAAAAAATCGTGAAATTTGCAAAAATTCTTTTAAGAGTTTAGAATTTCATGAAGATGGGTATATAGACGGTTAAATATGAAGTGTAGATCATACAGACCAACAACTCGCAAACTTTGCAAACTTTTATAATGAGTTTAGATTATAGCGAAGATTTAATGGTTGGCAATTGAAGACGGTTTCAAAATATCCAAAATTTGCAAAAATTCTTACATGATTTTGGATTGACATGAAAACGGGTAAATAGATGGGTAAATGTGAGGTGTTGATCAAACGGACCAAAAATAGCGGCATTTGCCAAATTTTGTAATGAGTTTAGACTATCATGAATTATAAATCGACGGATGGTGAAGTTCGAAAGGTCAACAAATCACGAATTTTGCTAGATGAACATTTGATAGATGGCAATTGTCAAGTAAGCTTCACTGTTTTGTGTTGAAAATTCTAAACAGGGTGTAGCAAATCCACGACGGGTACCTACTTGTACTGTATATATTCTTGATCAGCATCAACAGCCGTGTCGATATAGCCATGTGCGTCTGTCCATATGAACAAACAGATCTCAGAGATGGTAATTGATAGAGGCTTGACAAGTATGGGACAGAAATTTCTTATATTTGCAGGCAGATCAAGTTAATTTTCTCGTCTCTGCAATTTGGAAAAAGCGTCATATCTACCACAGTTTTGTAGATAGTAAGGTTCGTACCCTCTAGAGATATTTAGTAATCAAGATTATTGATCGATCCGCCAAAAGAATGGTGAAGATTAGATGAATGAAAGTCTAGTTATAAGGACAACAAACAATTATGCTGGGTAGCACCGACCAGGGATGGGCAGCACTTCACACATTTAATGGCTTCTTTGCCACTTTGTGTGGCTTCCAACTTAAATTGATCAGATATGTACAAACTCTAGTCCAGTACTTTCCCTACCCTATAATTATCATCACTAATTCTAGCAGTTCTCCTCTTCAAACTGTTCTCTGACTTGCACAATTCTCCCTGACCTTCGATTACAGTTTTATTTTATTATTTTTAATGTTCCACAACATCTCCCTCCGAAACGTTCATTTGCCCCATTATTTCCCTAACATCCCTCTTACTTTTTGTACTGTGATGTACACTTCATAAAGCCAGAGTCGAAAATTAACTTTGATGCCCACTCCAGCAGCTGTGGATGTCATAAAAACGCAGTTCATGGTCTCCTAAACATCTCGTTTATGAGGGACACAATCACTGGCACATAGAGCGAGAGGGGTCAGGAGGGGGCGGGTGAGTACTCCGCATTCATGTGTGCGTCGATGCCAAGAAGCGAATGTCAATAGCCAAAAACAGCTGTCAAAACACCAGACGCTTCTGGATGGTAATGTAATTTGACAATGAACCGATGAACACGAGAACAAGGCTCCCCGGTCCTGGTCCAGGTCCTGGTCCAGGTCCAGGTTCAGGTTCAGGTCAAGAGCCGAGAACTCTGCTCAATTCGGCAGCCTAATGCAACTTAATCGATTGGCATTGTGGCATGTTGAGCACTTTCTAGGTAATCGACTTTGATGGTCCACTGTGGATGTGGACAGGACACACAGGATTTAATGAGCAGGCAACCGAATGGCAACTGACATGAAAGACTCATAAATCGTGGCAACTTTGGCTCGACTTTTATGAAAACATTTCCATGGGCCATTAAAGTTCGACACTGCACTTAGGCCCCGACGTGAACGTGGCACTCTTGTTTGGTTTTTGTTTTGTTCCGTTTTGTTTTTGATGCAAAAAGCTTATAAAAATTGAATATAGCTGAGCTTATTCATAATAATGGGTGGGTCCCGTCCGTGGCCCGCCGCCATTCATACGCATAACTGTGCATCTGGCTTAATGTATGCACTTAAATCTATAATATAAGAATGTATAAAATTTCTGCATATAAATTATGCCTGGAATAGGGTGGTGCTGATTGGTTTTTTTTTAGAGAAACTAAAGGACACCTTTGGTACAGAGTATAAGAATTGAAAACGAAACTGAACAAAAATTCACAGCAGAGCGCAAATAAGTGAAATTTTATGAAACTAGGCAAAGAGTTTGTTGATGGACAGAATTTTGAAAGAAAGAAATTGCAATTTTTTTAGTTCGTAGACACAGATGCCTTGATGAACCCTGAAATTTGTATGGGAGATGTGCTGCGAATTCGGAGATATGAGGCAGTTAGACAGGGAATCAGCAGAAGAAGTGTGAGACAGACTCCACCTGCTCGTCGTCTCTGCAGCTTCTGAGGAAGTCGGTTTTGGGTACAGAATTTGAAAATATTAAATCAAGGCCTTTTATGGCGGTTAATCAGCATCCGAGGCGAGATTTCTGCCTAGAAAGTAGTCTGAAGGAATAACTGATCAGCCAACAGTAAAGATTCTTAAAGAATTCTGCTCTTCTCAAGAGAAGACATGGATGATTGTAGAGAGATATTGTACACAATTCAACTCCATTCAAAAACCGCACAGAAAAGTTAATGAAGCCGTGTCGCATCAAAAGTTCGTGATGGTGCAGTGCACGAACGCGACATTCCACTTGTTGTTTCTTGAAAGAGGTCCTGGCTTCGATTCTCAGACACGACCGAACCAAGTCAGGTGGGTGGGTCCTTGAAGTTGTTGTATAGCGAAAATCTGTGATCCTATGGAATTTGAGTGGAGCTGCAGCATATCTACACACAGGGAAAAAACCGAGAACATTGGACTCAAGATGAGCACTAACTTTACTAAAAGAATAGGGAATGGGACATACCCTCATTGGATTGGAAGGAAAGGGAGGCGGCGTAAACTAATATTTACAAGCGCTGGATAATAATGCTGCTGCTTCTCCATCCATATTCCATAGGATCAGAGGGAACAAACTTCAACGAATCACTCTTGACCCGACTTGTTTCATTTAAGTCTTTTAGAAACACACAGAAAAATTTGTTCGGGCTTGACTGGATGTTGAACACGGTACCTTCTGCACTTAACGAACAACGTATGGAATGATGCGCTAGTTAACTCGGCCGTTGCACACTTTTGCAGATTCACATCTAGAGAGCTACTTATACTTGGGTGAGCTAACAAGACATTAAGTTGAAAAAAAATCAAGATAGTAATCAAAAAGAAAGCCAACTCACTCTCTCTCTCTCTGCCGGAAGCCGGTTTTTGATGTTTTTGTATAAATCAAAAACTATCAAATTAAGAACAACTTTACTCATTCCAGGAACATTTGGAAAATGGTTGTCAAGAATTTTCACCAAATCTTCTTCTTATTTTAGGTTGATGGCAACTTTTTTTCTGAACAGGATTTTGCTCTGTGTGTAGCGCTTTTAGTAAGCTGGCCTCCAAAACTAAAAAGATATGTAGTAGTAGTTGAAATTTATTTTCATTAATTTCCATTAATGCGTGTATATATATATAGGTACAAAAATCTTGTAGTGACGAAAAGTTTCAAACATTAAAAGGATTTACAATGATTATAAAAATTTTGGCTGTGGCATGTTGCCGTTAGCCAAATGTAGGTGACATTTTCCTATACTCCGATTCCCCGATTCCGATGTCTGGTTACATGTCTCCATAGTCCATTAAAACATCGCGTCAATATTGCAGGCACTCTCTAAGGTAGGAAGTGAGCGAACGCCAATTACTTCCGTTTAAGACCTTGTGCATTTCCTGGTCGGTCAGAGTATCTTTTTCCCAGTATAGAACCCTGAGTTCCTTCAGAATTGGACAGCGAGAAAAGAAGTGGGCGGTGTCTTCGCTCTCTTCGGTGTTGCAGAGAGTGCAATGACTGGGGTTTGAGATATGTGGCATATACTTTAGTAGTAGACCCCTTCCGTTCTCGTTCGAAAAATGAATGATATTGCTGCCACGTCTAAATTGCCGTGAAATAATTTTTATCTTTTAAGTTATACTCCAGCTTGCTGTAAGTGTCCCGAGACTGACTTTCACGGGCTTGTGATTAATAGCCAATTCTTTCCGTGCTGTCTATGCTCTGGAGCAGTTTTCTCTGCCAATGGTTCCATGAGCTGTGGTCTTCTATGTTGCACCTAATATTGTGTTCCAACGCCATGACTTCCCACCTTCCGATAAACTGTGATTTTGCTTCTACTAGGTGTTCTGTGACAATTTTTGGAAAACCATCCACGCCATTTGCATAGTCTTATTAATATAATCGAAGTGAAGTTGCAGTGTGTAGAAAAACATAGTTGGGAGACCCGTTTCCAAGTGTATAGTATAGTTAGGCGAGCATAGAGGCAAGTGAAACACCCTCTTTATATAAAAACGGAGGATATGTCCCCTATTATTTGAGAATACCACTACCTAATCCAAAATCAACCAAATCGAGAAGACCAAGCTAACTTCGTCTGTGCCGAAGTTTTTATACCCTTGGAAATGCAGTTTTTGAAATGTCAGAGTTTAAGAACGCTTACATAAAAATCAAAAATTTTTGTAACTAAAACCCATTTTCCTACAGATAAACATCAGATTTCGACCAAATTTCGCGAATTTTTTTGAAAACATATCAAATTAACAATCGCCGAGTTTAAGAAAGATCAAATTTAAAACCAGAACATTGTTCTCACTAAGACTCGTTTTCCGACCGAACGGTTCTATGGCAGCCTAAAGATATAGTCATCCGAATTCGACCAAATTTTGCAATCTATTTGAAAGCAAATAAAATTAGTAATCAGCGAGTTTAAGGACGCTAAGATTAAAAACAAACATGATATAGACATCCGATCTGCGAGAAGTGGATATCACATAGCTTAGAAGCTAACATCGTGGCAAAGCTTTAATTAAGGGTTTATCTTTTAAACTACAAAAGTGTCCATCATTTTGAAAGCACCGGAATTTAAGTTATTCTTAGGGCAATAATTTGTATATCCTTAGAAGCTATATCATAGTGGTTAACACTGAGAAAAAATTATATAGAAACTTTAGCAACAATTACTTAATATTAATAAACAATTTAAAAAGTTGTTTAATTTGGATTTTGATAGACACAATAAAATACTATTCAGCAATATCAACACGAGACCTGTCCGATAAACCAAACCTGAGAAATCCAGTTTTTAAAAAACCCTTTTTTTCCATTTTTTAGTTTTTGGCGATTTTTGAAATTGCTTATAAAATTAATAAAAATTGTATTTGCCAAACCGAAAATCACGTTTTGGGGGGAGTGTCGAGATCTAATTTCGAATTTTTTTTTTTTAAATCAAAAATGGTCAATTTTAAAACCGTTCGGTTTCAAAAACAATGACCCATATATGGAATTCAAAGCAACCTAAAGCAAAGCAGAATCGTGGGCGAGTTATGACTCAGGAATATGTTCTACATTAGTGTACGAGAATGCTTATAAACTTTAGACAAATCATTAATAAATATCACGAAGAGAAGAGGTTCAAGATGGCTGCCCTGGGGAACTCCGGAGGTCACAAATTCCGGATATGAGGTTCAAATTTTGGAGACTACTTTCTGAGTTCTAGACTGGAGATAAGATTGGATGCAATTAAGAAGCCCCAGCGGAAATCCCAACATATGCAATTTCAGAATCAAAAGACAATGAGAAACAATGTCCGAAAGCCTTACTAAAATCATTAAAAACAACATCTATTTGTTTACCTTGAGTAACACCATGAATCGTTGAATAAGTTAATTCCAGAAGAATTGTCGAATTGAATCCAAGCTGGTTCGGTGATATAAAAGGAGAACAGAAATGTTGTACCTGAGATGTTATAATTTGTTAAAAAGAAGTGTAGGTATTGCAGAGAGTTTCGGCCCTGAAATGTCAGAACGTGATACCTTATTATCAGTGATTGGAAAGGTACTCAATTTTCTTACCTAGGTAAGGTAAAAGGTAAATGTAATAAATATACCTAGGTAAGGTAAAAGTTATTCGGAATTTCCAGTACCTAGGTAAAGGTAAAGGTACAAAAAAAGATACTTTTAAATTTAAAAGCATGGTTAATCCATTTTTAATAGTAATGAATATTAAAAACACAACAATCCAAAACAGGGTTTAAAATGGAACATTTTGATTTCATATGATGTACACTGCTCGCCACTTGAATAGGACACCCTGTATGCTCTCTTTAAAACTGCTCGTAACTCGAAAACGAAATGGTAGAATAACAATATTTTTAGCATATTATCTTTGTGCAAGCATTCTTCGCTCTTTCTGGTATATTCCAAGCTTTGGAATAGAACCGTTATAAAGTTGTTTGCACTTTATGTGAGCATTCGCAAAAATTCAATGGAATTTTTGCGCCACTGGAATAGAACATGCATTTCATATGGTCGGTATCGTTGACACGTGCACATAAATTTTGGTTTACTTAAACTTTTTGCTTTAAGTGAAGTGTATATAAAATTAAAAAAAATTAAAATGGGGCGTGGCACTTCATTATCTGAGTCGGAGAAAGGAAAAATCCAAGCTTACAAGGATTCTGGCCTTTCTATTGCCAAAATAGCAAAAAAAAAGTCGACAGGAGCCGTCACGTCATAACAAATTTTTTAAATAATGAGGCTAATTATGGTAAAAACATGAAGGGCCGCACCCACAGTGTGCTTACCATCGCGGACAAGCGACTTATATTAAGAGAAGCTTCCAATTCGCACGACTCTTTGGCCAAGATAAGTGAAAAATGCAACGTTAAAGCAAGTTTGACAACCATGCGTCGTGTTATTAATAATGCTACACACCTGAAGAGACTAAAAATCAAGAAGAAGCCACCTCTTAACCCGGCTCGGAAGTTACATCGCCTTGATTTCGCGCGCGCACATGTCACCAGGACTTTGGAGTGGCAACGTGTTGTCTTTCGGACGAAAAAAAAGTTCAATTTGGAGGGCCCCGATGGCTACAGCTACTATTTTCATGATCTTCGAAAAGAACCACACCATCTTGATAAGTTGCACAGCAGAGCTGGAGGTATTATGGTATGGGGGGCCATTTCCTATTATGGCACCTGTGAGCTTAAATTTATTCCAACCACCATGAATGCGTTGTGTTATAATGGTATATTGAAAGAGGCCTTTCCACACTTCCAAACTCTTTTTGCAAATCTAAAATGGATTTATCAACATGATAATGCCCCTATACATACGGCCCGGATTGTTAAATCGTATATAGCGAGCCAAAACGTGGAGTTATTAAACTGGCCACCCTATTCACCGGACTTGAATCTCATTGAGAATGTGTGGGGATGGCTAACACGTGAAGTATATGGATCAGGTCAGCAATATTCGAGCGTTCCCGAACTAATTGCAGCTATCAAATTAGCATGGGGCTCGATATCGTTGAATTATTTGGGAAAATTGTATGCATCCCTTCCAGACCGAATGTGTGAGGTTTTGGAGAAAAAAGGAGGCTCAACACACTATTAAAAACTTTTTTTGGTTTAAAAACATGTTAGTAATTTCTTATTTAAGTAATATTGTCATTTGAAACGGATTGAAATATTCTTAAATGGTTTTTAGATAAAGTGTCCTATTCAAGTGGTGCAAAATGAAGACTCCAAAATTTGTTACTTATTGGTTAACAATGTTTTTTGTATACTTACAACTTTTGAATAATTTTGTAATTTTCGTCTAATTACTACATTTAAATAAGCTTTATAAGAAAACAAAAATTATTTTCCTAGATGGCTTGGTTTAGCAGCAATTAACTATAGAAAATCGACTTTAGAGGTGTCCTATTCAAGTGGCGAGCAGTGTAATATTATTAAAATTTTCCTATATACCAACTCACATTTTTTTTCGTCACCTAGGCTGTTTCTATTTGCTGAAAGTCTTTGGCCTCCGCAGCTAAAAGTTCTTTCGATAGCGGCAGAGCTAGTAGAAATTATAAAAAAAAAATAGAGAAAAGCTAACTTCGGCTCGACCGAAGTTTTTATACCCTTGTAGCTTGTATGATTTATATAAATTAGTAGCCTGAATCCACTGACACAAATATGTGCCTTCGGCCAAATGTACACATTTTTGACAATTCCTCCTATATACATTTTCTACACGCAATTTCTATGGCAGCTATACTATGTATATAGTTGTCCCATCAAACTTGGTGGAATTATGTGAAAGCATAGAAAACTTATAAATACGAGGTTTGGGGACGTTTGCAATAAGACAAACAAGTTTTTCTCACTAAAACAATATGTTCGAACGATAGTTCCTATGGCAGCTATATGCTATAGTCATCCGGTCTGGCCGGTTCCGACAAATGTGCAGCGTATTTGTACTAAAAGACTTTGTGCAAAGTTTCGTTAAGATAGCTTTAAAATTGACGGAGGAGATAGCATAGAAACAGACGGACAGACGGACATGGCTATGTCAACTCAGCTCGTCATGCTGATCAAGAAAATATATACTTTATTTGGTCGGAGATGTTTCCTTCTATGCGTTACAAACATCTCGACAATTTTAATATACCCTCACAAGGGTATAATAAATAAATAAACAATCCGTTCTCCTTTTATCTCCGTATCCTTAGGCTCGTGCTCATACAGGCCACAGGCACAGGCAAATGGAACACCCATTTGGAAAATAAGAAAAAATAGAGTTTCGGGAGGAAGGACATTGATGAGAAACGCAAGTTATTTAAAAAAGGTTCCGAGCGCACAGTTATCTTTATCTCAAGCAAATCATTAAACTCCAATGGAAGCCAGACGCTGATCAACCAGAAAGACACACAAAGATGTAGTGATTTGGGCAGTAAGCATTAAAATCCAAAAAGTGTGGCACTCGGAGTTCTTCACCCACTAAAACCACCCCTACTCAACGTTTCCCACTTGCGGAACTACCGCTAAGTATTACTTCACAAGGGGGATTTGACACGAAGGCTAGATTCCTATCTAGTGGGTGAAGTCGAATTGCGCTGTCGTTTAGCGCAAGGATTTACGAACCTCTATAGCCATGGTGCATATAGTATTCCAATTGTTTTGCGAGCAGAGTAGGATGTCCATAAAGTCAGTGACTGTGAATGACCTCCCAATACCTAGGCACAGCTCTTCCCGTTCGGCAGCGAATCTCGAATATTTGTTCTGCGTCTTCTATGGTCCGCCATCTGCTACGCTATCGAGGTCCACCAATATTTGCCATATTTCCCGATAAGGCAGGCATTCGTTGCTTTGATGGCCGTTTCCTCATAGTAGGCTGTGGAGATGGAATTGTCAAGTAGCCATTCAATATACTTAATAAGCTCAGTCTGGAGTAGCCGTTCAGAGTGTGCAGTTCAGCAAACATTTATTTCTTTTTTTCTGTTTCTTACATTTCGTGTAAATTTATTTATTTTTGATCAAAACTGTTGCACTTTCCAACAACAGCAACAGCAACATATTTATATTTTAAATTATTTTTCTTTTGTTAAATTTTTTTTTGGTTTCGTAGAATCACGAGCGTAGTTAAATAATTTCGAAAATACATGGTGTGCATATTGTGTGCGCTGTTTCTGTCTGCCAGTGGTGCTCCGCTAGCTAAACTTAATGTACAAACTTATTTACATGCTTAAAATGTTCCGCCTTCCTCTCAAGTTTCGAGATATGGGCATTTCCAAACTGAAGTGACGTTACGTTTGTTCAATAAAATGTTTTTAAAAAATATTAAAATCTTGGATTTTTAAAAAGATGGTTTTACATTTGGGTAGCAATTAAGTAGCACTACAATCATCAAAAACAATGACATACATCGATCATAAGGAGTTAAAGATATAATCAAAAATATGTGCTGGCGTGACGTTACACAAAACGGAAGTGGGTTTTGACTTGATTTAGAAAATTTCAAAACTCTGCGAATTTGCCAAAGCTTTTTATATTAACATTTGTTTGGTAGGACTCAAAATAATACAAGTTTATTTTCCAGGTAACCTTATCTGTATCTGTCGTGACGTTATCTCACGTTACGTAACTAAAATTTCCTCATTTTATTTATGTTTTTGTTACAATACAAAGCAAAAACTTACAGTTAATTGCAATCACATTGATTCTTATGGTGTCTTATGTAATATTTTTTAACTCTTTGTACGCCTAGAAATATTTTAGAGACCAAAAATCAATGCAATCTAAAGGCATTTTTATGACAACAAAACGTATCCAAATGAGAATAATGGTGCTTGCACGACTTTGCATTCGAAAATCTCGAATTGGAATATGAATATAATTAAGATTGGCTCATATTAGTTCATTTTAATTGTTTCCTCATGAAAATATGATCAAAAAAGTGGTTTTTAAGCACTTTTAATTTTTTGGTCTCGATGGACTTTTCTGTGGAAATGCCCATATCAAAATACATATGTATATTAGATTGGACCTCCAATCCACTATCTGATGCTTTTTGTTGTATAGTATGCGTAAAAAAAACCAAAAGTAAAAGAGTAAATTTTTAACGGGCGCGAATAGGCTCTAAAGTTTTTGTGACTAACTCATACGCAGTGTTGCCTATTATCACATAATTGTTTCATTTATAAATAGTCGGCGTTGATTTAACTTACAAATTATTTCCAATTCCAAAACCAAAAATAGAGGAAAGCTAACTTCGGCTCGACCGAAGTTTATATACCCTTGTAGCTTGTATAATTTATATAAATTAGTAGCCTGAATCCACTGACACAAATATGTACATTCGGCCAAATGTAAATTTGTTTGGCCTCCTACATACATTTGTTACACCCAATTTCTATGGCAGCTATACCATATAGTTGTCCTATCAAAATTGGTGGAATTATGTGAAATCATAGAAAACTTATAAATACGAGGTTTGGGGACGTTTGCGTTGAAGACAAACAAGTTTTTCTCACTAAAACTACTTCTTCGACCGATAGTTCCTATGGCAGCTATATGCTATAGTCATCCGATCCGGCCGGCTCTGACAAATGTGCAGCGAATTTGTACCAAAAGATTTCGTACAAAGTTGGATTAAGATAGCTTTAAAGCTGATGGAGGAGATAGCATAGAAACAGACGGACAGACGGACATGGCTATGTCAACTCAGCTGGTCATGCTGATCAAGAAAATACATACTTTATGTGGTCGGAGATGCTTCCTTCTATGCGTTTCAAACATTTTACACAATTTTAATACAGTAATATAGTGGTCAAAAAACTAGTTTTAGTGAGAAAATCTTTTTTGTTTTCAATGCAAACGCCCCCGAACCTCGTATTTATCAGTTTGCTATAATTTTACATAATTCCACCAAGTATGATGAAAATCGGACAACTATATAGTATAGCTACCATACAAAAGTTAGTTCAGAGAAAAAGTCTTAGTAGGAGAAACTTTTTTGTTTTCATTGCTGTCGCTCTTAAACTTAATACTGATCAATACTATATGATACCACACAATTCTGCCAAGTTTGATTCAAATTGGATGACTATAGCATATAGCTGCCATAGGAACTATCGGTCGAAAAAGAAGTTCTAGTGAAAAAAAAGTTTTTTGTTTTCAATGGTAGCGCTTTTATACTTTCCATTTATCAATATTATCAGTTTCCACACAATTTTGGGGAGTTTGGTCAAAATCGGTCAACTATATAGTATAGCTGCCATACAAAAGATATGTCTGAAAAAAAGTCTTAGTAGGAAAAACTTTTCAGTTTTCAATGCTATTACTTCCAAACATGCTACTGATCAATATTATATGCTAACGCACAAGGCCAAGTTTGATCCAAATCGGATGACTATAGACTAGCTATATGATAAAGCTGCCATAGGAACGATCGGTTGAAAAAGTAGTTCTACTGAGAAAAACTTTTTTGGTTACAATGGTAACGTCATTAAGCTTTCCAGTTATGAATATTATTGGTTTCCACACAATTTTGACGAGTTTGATCCAAATCTGATGAATACATCGTATAGCTGCCATATAACAAACTGGCAAGCAAATGGTCAAAGTAGTGGCTCCATCCATTGCTGAGTTTGGAAAATAACTCAGCTAAGAATGTTCGACGAAAAACATTTAAAACCTTAATTTATATAAATTAAACAAGCTACAAGGGTATATAAACTTCGGTCGAGCCGAAGTTAGCTTTCCACTATTTTTTAAGAGTATTTTTAAGTGGATCACAATATTTCTCAATATTCAAGCATTGAAGTTTAGGTATTACATAAAGTAAAGTAAGCAGCAAAGATCCGAAATAACAACAAAATCTTTCGCCCTGCAGAAGATCAATAGCCTTAGCGAAAGTGTCAGAAACATTGTTCCATTCTTGTGGCGCAATTTAATTTAAGTTTAAATATTTTCTTAGCTTCATCTGCTGCTACTGTGAATCTGCTAAGAGCGTTACAAAGTGCCGTAGCTTTCGCAAATGAATAATTGTACAACCGCTTGGATGTGTTTAGTGAAGCCTGTTCAGCATCTTTCGTGACAACTAAGTTGAAAGTGTGTGAAGCGAGTCTAAAGTGCCTAGGCAGAAAAATTTTAGCATGAGCTGAACCATCCAGCTCTATTACCTTTAAATCAGACTCTTCTAAAAGCTCAGGCTTCACGTTTGTTCCTATTAAACTGTACAGAAGTTGGATGCTTTATCTATAACTGTTCGATATATTTTGGTATTTCTGTGTCCGTATTTTCTATGAACTTCAGATAATATAGTAGCCAGTATTTCATGTGGGAAAATCGCACACGCTTATATTGGAGCACGAGAGAATGTAGATTGCTATCTATGTAGTGGTCGGTTACACCCAAGTAACTTTTGTTATTGCAACTCCAGATATCAGCAGTCGTACATATAAAATGAGTATTTCGAAAATACCGGCGATATTCTGTGCTTCCATTTTCACTTGTGTAATGTACAATTTTGCGATTTCAAACCGTTTTTCAGTACAAAATTTGTCTAAAAATCGCAAAATGTTCACGAAGTTGAAAATGATAGTCCGCCTTCCTCTTATCTAGCATAGATCGTTTAGTTTTTGAACTGGGAATGTTTACCGGATGTCCAGTTAAAGCCACAATCAGTTCCCTGATACTTTTCTTTTCAATATGGCAGAGCGCGGCAGCATCTCGGCTATAATTTAATCGAAGCGAAAAAAAAAACGTACGAAAAGTACCTAGTACCTTACCTATTGACAAGGTAAATGAAAATTAAGACCTAGGTAAGGTAAAAGGTACACGAATTTGTAAATACCGAGATAAGGTAAAAGGTACACAAAACAAGTATCAAGGTATGTACCTAGGTACTTCCAAACACTGCTTATTATGCATGGAGTTGAAAATTCAAGTGATTTGAAAAACAAGATGTGGATATTATAGGCAAGCGAGTCTGTGCATAACCTGAAGGCAAATTATCTGGGTCCGGAAAATGGTTAGATTTTAACGAAAGCAAACCATTTAGGACAGACGGAAAAGAAATCGAAGGGCAATGTATGAAATTATATGCGGAAATAGGCTAAGAATAGCCATTGCTGGCATCCGACTTACTCGTAGTCGTTTATTCAAAGAATTTAATGTATAAATGTCAGACGAGGCATTTTCATATTTATTGCCAAGAGAAGAAGGTAAGGCATTGAAACGACGTTTGGTATTAACGAAATGGTAAAAGATCTTTGGATCATTACAAAAGTTACTCTTTACTCGAGAAAGGTAGTTTTTATAGCAAATTCGATTTTGGTCTGTAAATTTTGCCCTAGCAGTCGAGTATTTAAAGTCCGTTGCTTTTCCATATCTTTTATAAGTTTTGAAGAGGCGAGACTTCACTTTTTGTACAGCCTTTTTGATTAAGCTGCCCTTGCCTTCTAAGGACCCGGGTTTTTCTATTTAAGCCCGTTGTTTTGACTGTTCCTTCGATTCAGGTATTAAGCAATGGAGCCATGTTTCATTTATGGTTATAAAGCTCACCCTTATTCAATTGAACATCTTTAAAAACTTAATCAATACATCCTTAAGATGCTGCTGGTGTTTAATAGTTAGTTGTCGCCGCACCCATCGTAGTTATCCAAATAGTTTGTAGGGCTTGAGCGTTACTTCGACATCAGTCGAACATCAAAGCAGTTACCAACTTTGGAATGAAGAAAATTTCGCCTCTTGGAGCATTGTGTGGAAATTTGTTTTGTATTTTAAACGTTTGATCTCTGCAGATTTGGGTCCAGCCTAAAATGATGGACATCACATTAATAGTAGAGTTGGGGGTCGAGGGGTAGGATAAAAATTGCATTAAAATAATGTTGTGTAAGCGAAAATTGCGTTTACAAATCCAATCTGTGTCCAACAGTACTACAGGCCAAATGAAATGGGGGTAAACATTTGTTGTATTTCCAGTTTATGGCCAACGCCCACATTAAATTACAAGCGAGAAGAGATTACTTGGCCCAATGGCCACTTTTCACGATGGAGAAAACATGTAGCGTCTTTTGATGATGAAAACTGCAGGCATTTCCCTGAGAGAAAGTAACCGGAGTTCGATTTGCGGTTTGCCGGCATTTTGGAGAGAAACTGCAGCTTCCTGTCACTTGTGGCTGTGGTGGCACACACACACACACACTCACACACACACACACACTCGCACTCAAAACACAAAAACTTAACAAGCTGGTCAGGCAGGCAAATAGATAAACTAGCACCGCATGCTACGGCAATTTGACTCCGTGTACGGACATGCTGGTGGCAAAAGGTGTTCACCAGGGCAGGGGACGAGTTGGGACCGCTCACACATGCCAAGCGTTTCAGATTTACAAAACATTTTATTCAGTCGAAGTCACAGCTCTCGGGTTGGGATTCGGGTTCAGGTTCAGGCACTCTGTTTGCGGTGGCCAGGGAGCACGGATGATGCCCCGCTACGCTTGCTTCTCCTGCACTTGCAGCACGTCCATCAGTGCCCCATTGTCTGTGCCGCGCATACATAATGAACTGAACCCAAGCTCTCTGCTACCGTGATTGTGACGCTGCATTTACCTGTCCCGCACCCATCCACAGCGAGCATGTTGATGATGATTGGCTGGCTGTGCATTGAAAGAAGCGCAATTAGCACTTCGATTGTGTCCCACTTGACGCGATTTGCATCAAATTAATGTCTTCATCAGCAGACAAACACACTGGCGGGTGGCGGGCGGCGGGCGGCGGTTGGCGAGTGGGAGTGACCGCGAGGGAGTGGTGCGGGAGCCAGTTGGAAAAACTAAATAACCAGAAATGTTTTTTCAATTTGCTTTAAACATTGTTGCATTTGCACATAATTTTGTTTACAGTTCAATTGCTCGGCCATAAATTGCATAAACGTATTTCGGGTTTATTCGATTTCAAACGCAACATATTTCCCATATTTCGCAACTAAGTCGACTTAATTTGCCTAATTGTGGCAAAACAATTGCAAAGTCATATCCAATTAATAATTTCCACAAAACATATTCACGGATTGTGCGGCCAAATGTGGTGTGAGGTGTAGCTGACCTGATGCACGTATGAATGGTACTTTTCCATTTGAAGGTCTTTGACTGATAATCTGTCAACAATTTTTAACATACTCTGTACACTTACCCTCGTATTTGCTCACGAGTCATACGTGTTGTATGAGCGCTCTTATACGCTCATCTCTAAGCTTCTCTCTCTCTCCCTCTCTCTCTCACTAAGATTGCCTCTGTTGGAATGAATGCTGCGGTTATGGGTGGGCGTGTGGTGGGTGTTAACAGGCCGTTTTTTGCTCATAACTTGTGTATCGTGCATCCGATCTTTATCCTTTCTTCAGCAAATCGATAAATAATTTTGAGAGCTAGATATCTCTAGAAGGTACGAACTATTTATCATCAAAACTGTGGGAGATATGACGTTTTTTCCAAATTGCGGGTACGGGAGGGGGCGTGGCAAAAATTGAAAATAAACTTGATCTGCCTGAAAGTATAAGAAATAAATGTTCGATACATGTCAAACCTCTATCTCTTACCATCTCTGAGATCTGTGCGTTCATACAGACGAACGGACAGACGGACATGGCTATATCGACTCGGCTGTTGATGCTGATCAAGAATATATATGCTTTATAGGGTCGGAAACGACGAAATGGACAGAGCTGTGTATTCAGATTCACCAGGGAAGCTTTGGTTCGCGGTTTCTTGGTCAATGGTCAATGTTTTTCAAATGCAATTGCTTGTACAAAATGGCCTATAGTCCGCGATGGATTATAATCCAATCGAATAATGCGCTGTTTTTGAAGTGAAATCCCTTGGACTGAGACTGACAATCCGACTTCATATATTTGGAAATTTACATAAGGATTTTAAACCTATTCAAATGTTTTCTAGAATTGCAATAGTCCAAGTGTCCAAAGTCCATAATAGTCGGAAATTCGAAAACGGAAACAGGCCTTTATAAAATATGTTATAAATTAAGAGTAAACCACTAAACCGATGAATAAATATGCACGATCAAAGAAACTCTGGCTCAACCGTTCGATGCGTTTGCCGGTATCAGCTGAATATATTCAACGCTGAGTTTTGTTGATTGTTTAAATATGATTAAGAATTTTGGTGTAATCAAGAAATAAAGTGATTTTTGCAGTTCTCTGGTCATTACTTCGATTTTATAGACATGAATTTAAACAATATTACAACCGGGGAATCAAACTGGAATCTTATATCAAAAAGAACCGATCAAAACTCAGAACCAAAACCGGAACCAATATATTGAATTTGTTGTATACCGGTAGCCGAGAACCTCTATTTATGGAACCGAAAAGAACCTAAACATTGTACCGGTACTGTTTCGGTTCTAAGTGCAACAAATAGACTGTAAAGCGACGACTTAGTTTTGGGGGAACATTATAATACTAAGCTAACCTCTGAACAAAAAACTACTTTGGCAATAATTTAATCCATTTCTGTTCAAGTGCAACTAAATGAGGAATTCAGCTCTGACGCGTTATCTGAAAATGGAGACGAATTCGATTCATATTTCGCGCACTTACATCAACACTGCTATACCTCAAAATAAACAATTTTGCATTCTCTATGGAATATACATATTTTTGTTTATAATTATGGCTTTACCCTTTTGGTTTTAACCAAGATTGCTGTTCAAAGGCATTCAGAAATCAAACCGGTTCAGTTCGTCGAGACGAATAATTTGTAGAATTCTCCAAATTTAAAA
>JBAMBO010002264.1:0-16575 GCA_037044535.1 Lordiphosa magnipectinata | reverse complement strand
TTTCAATAAAAATGAGCCAAAAAAATTGAATTCCCTTATTCATGTTGTATTTAAATTTAATAAAATAAAAAATATCTCATTCACAAAATCGTTAAATTATACATCCATTTCATTGCTTTAGTTTTTTTAACCGTACAAATAAACCCATAAAATATTTCATTTATTACTTAATTTCTATGGCAATAAGGCATAACAGCATAACTCGAGCTATGTTAAATTTGAGATTCTAATATCAATGGCTTCCTCGGTTTTAATTCTATATTGTGTCCAAATTTCACACTAATCGGATGAGTGGTTACAAAGATAAAACGGTAAAACTAAAAAACATAAGTCTTGAGAAGTCTGAATAGGTAAAACAACAACTTGATCTTATCAAAAAGACATATCAGTATACCTAAAGAGATAACTCTTCCAATCTGTAAAAAATTTCCACTTAAGACCAAACACTTTATTAACATATTCATACTCATTAAGGGCCGATTTCTCATCTCCTATATAGCAGCTATTTGCCAGATAAACTTAGAATTTACTCTGTTACTTGTTAGTTTATGTGATAGTTAGTGCTTTGTAGAAGCTGTGAAATCGGCACTTAAAGGTAATAATTGTTATAATTTTATTTTATGAATTATTCCTTATTGCCACAGATTTCTTTACATTTTAAAAACTAAATAGTCAATATTTTAATTGTTTACATACAAAAATCACACTCTAAGATCGGTTACTTCTCTATATTTCAAAGTATTTAACAGACCACACATAATGGGGATCGGTACTCCTACACAGCCCCTTGCAAAGCATTATTTTAGAAACTGAATCAAATTCGAGTTTGCTTTACCTTTTAAATGGTGGATTTCCCTACACACTTGATATCCATATGTTGTTAGTCCAAGCAACTAAGTTCTGAATTATATCTATGAGTGTGTAACAAAGGTTTTGAGAATTACACTAAAAAACAAGGTCCAGTACATTGAAGAGGTGAATGGTGATTAGAATCAGATATATGTATGTATAGATATAGATATGATTTTCGTTTGCTGAACACGAATCTGTTTTCGAAAATGGTCCATCTCGTCTTGATTTTAGGTAATTTGGTCATAAAAATGCTTAGAATCCAACTTTTGATTCCATTTAGGCTCGTTTTGTAAAGGAGTACTATAGTACTATTCTAAGGACTAAAAATATTATCCCAAACAATTCTACGATTTTCTTAAAGGAAGATATACCATTTGCATATATGATTAATAGTTATGGTCCATACCTTTCAAAAGCGCGATTTGATCGAAAAAGTGAAAATATGATACATTAGTATTAGTTAAAATACGATATATCTTCTCTGTTGCAAAAGTTGGTTTTTTTTTTGTAAACCCATAGACTAGAATATCTAGACCTAAAAACTCGACACAGTTCCTGTCAGCTGCTCGCTCTCACTTATGCTCTCCGGATACATTTCGGAAAATGTCTGTCTGGCTCTAACCACTGTGATTTCCTACTAAAATTATAAAGTATCTTTTTGGGCACTATCGTTAAGCACCAGCAAAATTAAGCGGCAGCGCCAATTTTATCTCTAGTACTCATTCTCCATGGTAAACCTGAGTGGTCGGGGAGCATCCCACTGCTCAAACAAGCTCGCGCAATATCTTTTTCTAAGGACAGTCGTCTTGTCAAGGCTATTCCCAAAATTATAACTGGTTTTACTTCGCATAATTTTTGGAACTCTTTTCTTTTCTCTTCTCAAAAGAGCCAATTCCAATAAAAAAGTGCCAGTGCACACAACAGGAAAAAAGAACACCATTTTTGGTGCAAAAACACCAAGTGTGGCAACCGTGCTTATAGCTGTCATAGGAACCATCGGTCGGAAAATGGGTCTTAGTGAGAAAAACTTTTTTGTTTTCAATGTTAGCGTGCTCAAACTCGTCCATTATTAATATTAATACATGCTTTCAAACAGATTTGCAAACTTTGGTCAAAATCGGAAGATTTTGTGATTTTGTACCTAGTGACTTCTGAAAGGGTATGATGGTAGTATAAAAACCCTGTCTGGGGTTAGTCTGATTAACTACCGTTTTTATACTCTGTACCGTCCGTATGAACGAAGAGATCTCAGAGATGGTAAGATACAGAGGTTTGACATGTATAGGACATATATTTCTTATACTTGCAGGCAGATCAAAGGGGGGTGTGTTAACTGGCAGTTTGACTCGTGTGCAAATGCGAGTGTAAGGGTGCAGAGTATGTTATAGTCGGGCTTGACCGACTTTCTTTCTTGTCTTTTTATTGCACTTTGAACTTTTTCGCCCAGAGTAGGATTTACGATTCCATATCTCGTTAACTATTTTGAATTTTGCTTTTATATCTTTGGCAAAGTTGTTGCTCTTGGTTTAGCTTACAACGCATTTCTTTGTGGCAAATCAAAAAAATTATATCTTCATACTCAAAATTACAAAAGTTCCTGAAAAAACCAAGTTTTTACCACTTTTTTACAGTTTTTGAACTTCATCTTGAAACCCGTTACAAATTTGGACAAGTAACATAATACAAAGTTGTAACTTAGACCTAAATAAACCAACTGTTAGGACAAACCAGCTTCATTTAATCACTCTTTCTCATAGTTATAGGCCAACTCGCATGTACAACTGTCACAAACACTCGAAAAAAACGAATATTTTCGGTAAAAAAGTAAAAAAATTAATTTTTTAATTATAATTTTTAAGTTGTTTTTTTTTTGACTATTTTATTGATTTAATACAAAACAATCGAAATTTTTGACTGTGTCAGCCAATTGGTACCAAAAATTGCCATTTTTCGAGTTTTGATTTCAGTTCTACATGCTTAAGAGCCCGTAACTATATGAAGGACCAATCGAATGAAGTTGGTATGTTCCAACCGTTTGTTAATTTAAGTCTTAGCTACGTTTTTGTCCTGCATTGCTTAGTCAAATTTGATACAGTTTTCAAGACAAAGTTGAAAAACAGTACAAAAAGAGGGAAAACATGATGATTTTACGATATTTTTGTAATTTTGAGTATATAGATGTGACTTTTTTGACTTGCTACTTGAGAATGTTTTGTAAGCCACGCCAAGAGCAACAACTACCTCTAAGACGTCAAAGCGAAATTCCAAATAGTTTACGAGACATGGAGCTGCGAATCCCAATCAGATGCTGAAAACTTCAAAGTGCAATAAAAAGAAAACGGCAGCTAACCAGACCAAACCCAGCGTAGGTTTCTGTACTACCATTATACCCTTTCAGAGTTTATTGGTCTCGACTCGATCAACTTTTTAGTGTTGCACAGTGTTATTATTTGAACTTAGGTCTACTAGACTTCAGTCGAACTTCTTAACATTTACACTATTGCCGGCAATATCGTCCGAGTAGTTCAATGTGCTATTTAAAATCAAAATAATTGTTGTTGTGATTTACATTCCACACTAAAGTAAGAAGTATGGAAGTAATTACTTCACAACTGCGTACTGAGCGTACTGAGCTTTACCCCTTGCTCGTATAGTACAAATGGTATACCTAGTGCCGATTTCTCTTCTTCCAGATAGCTGCTATGTGTCAGATAAACTGACAGTTAATAGCCTGATTCCACTGACACATATATATATGTACATTAGACCGTACCTGCCTTATATGAAAAGTCATTTTTTTTCTACTTGATGGCCTCGACACGGCCTTAAAATTTCCAATTTCCCCGTAATTCATCTTTGAACTATCAATGTTTTAAAAACGTCACAAAAGCGAGAAAGCATGGTTAACTTTGTCTGCGCCGAAGTTTTAATACACTTGAAAAAGTTCGCTTCAACTGTTAGCGATTTAGAACAAATTTCGCAGATCAGTTTTAAAATTATTATTATCACATTCAGATTCAATCAAGTTTTGTGTTTTTATGTTAGTTTAGTTTGTGAGAAAACAGCATGCCATGACTTGGTAATCTTGCTCATTTGGCTTGGCTATCTTATAGTTTCAGTCAGTTACAGTTTTGTGCTAGTAGAGTTCACATTTAAATTTATCATATATTTTATTATTGTTTTATTAAGTAAATTTTTCCAAATTATTCTCGTAGTCTAACAAATTTGAAGAATCCATTGATTGATAAAAGACTAAGCGCGATCCTTGTGCCCCCTAGAAGCGCAAGCGTAATCCTTGCACCAAGAAACGCAAGCCAGCTTGGCCCAAGCGCAGGAAGCGCAAATCCAGCTGCGGCAATGAGAAGCGTTGCAGCAAACCTGTACCCGTGAAAAATAATGGGTACCTCAATTTCATCCGTTCCTATAGACGTGAACATTGCGGCCTGAAGCCGAGGGACCTAAGCCCAGAAAAAAAGGACCGCTATCGACGCCACACAGAGCCCGCGACACAAACGCCGCCGGGTTTGTACTAAAAAATAAGTAGCTCAAACATAGCCAAAGTTAACTCCAGTCTGCTATCCATATGGATATGTATCTAAATTTTTTAAGTCAAGTCGTAGTATTTTGTATGTATAATGGAAGCACCAAAGCTTCTTGTGTTCCATTAAAGTGAAAAAAACAATGAAATAATATTGAATATTATTAATTATGATAACCTTGAAACACTTCTTAGCTGCAAAGAGGTCTATATGTTGAATGCAGATATGAAATAAATCAGGTCTGCAAACTGGTTTTAAACCGAGTTCTTTCGAACCCGAATTTCGACATAATATCACTGTGAACCAAACATTAAACCGAACCAACTGTAAAAAAAAATAAAACAAAAATGTATATCTTGCAAAAAATCGGATATTGCCAACCCGGCTTCAATCCGGTTTTGAACCGAACCGGTTTTTGTTTGTCTGGCTTTTGTTTTACTGTGAACCAAACCCTGAACCGTACCACGAGGACGGAAAAATATGAACCCGTACCCGTTCCGAACCTAAGCGTTTGGTTCGGTTCAAAAAATAAATGTCTTCGAATTGTTATTTTCTTCTTTTCGCACTCCCAATGGTTATTAACATACATACATACATATTGTACATATGTACAACAATTTAAATACTTGAAGAATCAGAGCGTGCTAGTGTATGTAGTACTTCTTTGCCTACCTATGTACATATGTATACATTCATATGGTATGCGTAATTTATATTACATACACATAGACCACAATACTTCGTCAGAGATATTAATTTGTAATATACTACAAATTCAATGTAAACACTGCACAATGTTTAGAACGTTCTATTTTTCATATTATACATATACATATGCGCCAATCTAACCAACCCGGTGCATGCTACTGCAGAAACATGCCAGCCGAATACAAATAGATGTGTGTGCCACACGCAGCGTTGCCAATTTAGTTAATTTTCCCACCAGATATAGCTATTTTGTAAGCTCTAAAGCCGGAATCTATTCAGTTTTGCCGGAGCCTGCAATTCTAGCTAATGATTTGACATTGTTTAGCTATTTTACATTAATCTCTGTTAAGTTTTAGCATTTTTAACAGTCGATATTTGGTGGGAAAAATAGCTAAAGTGGCAACACTATCCACGCGCCAAAAATTGGGCGCAAAGAAGAATCGAAACAGAAAGTGACGGAAAACTCACAAGCGCGTCAGAACAATAAAAAAGTGCATTTTATTTCGTTTTAGAAGTTTTGACTGAGAGAAGGTGTGAAGCAATGACGACAAATTTAATATTTACGAAATATGCATACAATGTAAGCACTGATAAATCAGAATGTCACGAATGCAAACTAAATATGACCGACGGGCATGCAGCAAATTTAATGCGGCACCTTCAAAAGAAGACAAAGTGATTGTGAAAAAAGTTCCAAGTGTAGCGAATAAACACCAATCGATGCTCAATTTTGTGAGTGATTAAAGTACATACGAGACAGCATAATCAATCGGACTAAATATTTATACACTAGCAATGAAGGAAGTCCATATCCAGCAAACGAGCGACAATCTCACGTCAATTATAACCTCGAACCTCAAATTTCCGAACCTTAACCGTTGGTAAATTTTGGTTCGAACCTGCAAACCGGAGGTTCCAAAAAATTTTTTGGGTTTGCAACCCTGATTGCCAAGCGTTTCTTTAAATGGTGGACAAATTAGAACAAAATAGGGCAGTCTTTCAAAAAAATTCTTCATGCTGGCATAAGTTAGTGTTAAAAACGACACCCATAATAGCCAATGCTTTAAGATAGTTAAAGTTTACTGAATTATACGCCAAAGAAAGTAACTAATGTAACACTGAGATACATTTTTCACATTTCATAATGTTGATGCCAACGAGACCAACAAAATTATTAAAAAAAGAAGAAAGTCGGTCAAGCCCGACTTTAACGTACTCTGTACCCTTACTGCCCTCGCATTTGCTCACGAGTCAAGAGAGGCAATCTTAGCAAATCGATAAATAATTTTGATTACTAGATATCTCTAAAAGATACGAACAATCTATGATGAAAACTGTGGGAGATATGACGTTTTTTCCAAATTGCGGAGGCGGGAGGGGGCATGGCCAAAATTAAAAATAAAGTTGGTCTGCCTGCAACTATAAGAAGTATATGTCCCATACTTGTCAAATCTCTATCTCTTACCATCTCTGAGATCTGTGCGTTCATACAGACGGACGGACAGACAGACAGACGGACATGGCTATATCGACTCGGCTAATGATGCTGATCAAGAATATATATACTTTATAGGGTCGGAAATGATTCCTTCTCCCTGTTACATACTTTTGCACAAACTTAATATACACACAAAAAAATCTGGTGGGTAAAATTAACTAACGCTGACAGTAACTTTTTTCGAAATTTTTTATGCATGTGGTTTTGTTGGTGCTTGGTAACTGTGCTAACAGTAAAATCTACAGAAGAAATTGTAAAGTTCACGTATTTATTTTAGCTCGTATTTTGTTGTTGCATTTAACAACTGTACGCTGAGTAAATTTAACCATAGGTAACCATGGTTAACCATGGTAACCATACTTTACCATAGAAATAGTTACTCTGACGTGATTTTTTCATCTCATACTTTGTTTTTGCAGCAACTTACTGTACCCACAAGTAAATCTTACCGCACAAATAGTATAACTTTTTAATTGAATTTTGTTGCTTCACGGATTAACTCCACCGACAGTAAATCTAACCGCGAAAATTGTTGATTGAGAAAATTTCAGTTTGGCCCTTATATTTATATTGTACTTTCACTGAATTTGAACTTGAGAATTACTAGTGGTCCCATTTATGCGACATTTAAGAAATTTTTCGTGCATGTGGTTAGGCAGATTTAATACAAGTAATATGTTAGACGCGTTTCTATTAACGCGCGCCGTAGCGTAACTGGTAAAGACGTCCGTCCAATCGTGTTCAGTCCAAGGGCCCAGAGTTCGAATCCCCCCCCAAGTAAGTAAAAACTTTTCAAATAAAATAAAAATATGTTTAACAATTGTTTCAGAACCAAAATTGGTGGGTGGGGGTGTTAAGGTTGCCTCTTCTCTGGTCTGGGATGTTGATGATCTCAAGTAGATTGGCAACTTGTGACATCTAGTATCCTTACTATTCTACAGTTGAGTAACAGCCGTTAAATTACTATTTTTATGGTAAAATTACTGTACACACAGTAAGAAAATTTTCTTACTGTACGCATCGGTTAATATTACTAATTTTGTGGGTTGGCGCATTTCTAAATGATATTTTCAGTTAGATTTACTATTGCAATAGTTCTCTTTGCGTAAAGGTTTACGTGATAGTTACTGTCAAATTTTGTGAATTTTACCGACTTTTTGGGTTGGCGCATTTCTAACCCAAAATATCGGTTAAATTTAACCACAGATTTTTTTGTGTGTACTCTGTATAAAAAACCGGCTAGATTTGGTCTGATTGTCTAAGGTTTTCTTGTAATGGACTCCTGAAGTTTTCTTCAATCGACAGCCGACTCAGCTCGTCATGCTGATCAAGAATATATATACTTTATGTGGTCGGAGATGCTTCTTTCTATGCGTTACAAACATCTGAACAATTTTAATAACTCTTTACATTCACACACACACCCACATACTCCTACACTTACGCTGGACAGCACTGACCACTGGGTATATCAGAGTCGGGTCCGACTGACTTTCTTAGAATGTGGAAAAGACACTCAAATTGGAAATATCAAACACATCTCGCTGCGCTTTCACTTATATTCACATCTGTGAAAATCAAAGCCTCATACTCCACTCATATTTCGATTTACCGAGAATATTACTTCAGTTACAAATTTATTCAATCTAAATTGGAATCAGCCCCCGATTCCTCGCTGGACCCTTGTGTGTGAGAAACCCCTCATTCAATTATACAATGCGTGTGAATGGCATAATTGAAAAGGAGATTGTCCCTAGAGACAATTCGTTAAAGATAATAAGGTTAGCAAAAAAGTTATAAAGTACAGATTGTTAAGCTTAATGCCTTTGTTATTACAAGCAACGAAAAGCGAAACAAATGATTACGAGACTTCTTAACTGGCAAGGGCGCGGGCGAGGGGAGACATGGCAAGCCGTCGCCCATCAGTGCTTGAGGGTTGAACGAATTACAAGCCTACAAACCAGTGAGGTAAATAATGACAAAATTATGTTGGTATTTAGAAAAACAGCAGATTGTTAACAATCTGGCAGATGTACTTAGCTAGTCAGTGAAAATCAAAATAAAGCGGGGTTGATTGCCTAAGGTGAGGGAATTTTGAACGGGGTGGTTTTGCCAGTAAGCAAAAAAAGTTTCAATATAAATCAACTTTTGTGTATTTCGCGTGCCATCGGGTATTATTGTGCAAAGCGCATGAAGCGGCTTGTAAATGTATATATATTTGGCAACTGCAAATCATAAAAGGAACTTTGTCACAGAAAAAGGTCACCGTTTTGTTTGAAAGAGCTGTGAAAATTTCCTGAAGATCGCTCCAGCGGTTTATACACAGAAAAAAATACCGGGCAATTTTTAAGCATAACAGGTGTGACTTGATCCCGACCGTACTCATTGTATTTTTAACGTAAGGACCACACATTTACCATTAAGGACCATACTGCATTGCATTGAATAAAATATAGAAAACTAGCTGCCACTCTCGCGTTGCTACGCCCCCTTTAGTATTTTAAACACAAAACGAAAAAGTGAAGCTTTAATTACAACTGCAATCTATCAAATCTTCATGATAATCTAAACTCAATTAGAAAACTTCGCGATTTTGTGGATTTTTCGATCTGTACCATCTATACTTTTACCCGATTTCATAATAATCTAAACGAAAATTGAGTAATATATGAAGTTTTTTAGAACTTTCGATTTTTACCATCCGTCTATTTACCCGTCTTCCTTATAATCAAAACTCATAAAATTTTTAGTATTTCGCGTATTTTTACCATTTAATTTACATCTCTTATTAACCCGACAGTTTATCAGCCTATTTACCCATCTACCTAACCGTTTTAATGACAATCTAAGCTCATATTTGAATTTTGCAAATTGAGAGATTTTTTGAACCGATCGATGCTTCTATTTGCCCGAGTTTTTACTTGCCTTCATGACAATCTAAACTCATTCGCGATTTATTTTACCGTTCGATCTACAGCTCCTATTTGCCCGTCTATTTACCTTTTTATTAACCCGTCTGTTAAGCTGTCTTCCTGACAATCTCAAATCAATTATGAATTTGGTAAATTTCGATATTTTTTTGACCGTTCGTCACCTTCTACCTTCCCGAATATTTGCCCGTCACAATCTAACAATCTAAACTCATAAAATTTGGAAAATTTTCGCGATTTTTCTGTTAAGAGTCTTAACGAAAGAGTAAAGGAACGCTAGCATTGAAATCAATAAGGTTTTTCTCACTAAGATCTAATTACCAACCTATCAGTACAACGACAGCCATACGATATACAGGCCAGTGGCGTAGCTACGTAACCAAAGGTCCTGGTGTAAAAAAATCAGACAAGCCAAAGTTTTGTTGAAACCAGGGAATCAAACCGAATCGTTTTGCGGATCCTGTTGTGGTACGTACCGAAACTTATGTTTAGGTAAAAGGTTCAGTTTTGGTTCTAGTTTATTGCGGTGTTCGGTTCCGTATTGGTACCTGGATTTTTATTTCGGTATACCGGTATGTACCGGTATGTACCTGTAAAAATTAAAGAAGTTTTAATAGCCTAAGACCAGACAATCCAACCAAGAAACACACAAATACGGATGTATTCCATTTACATCAATTTTAAATTGCATTCGTAGCTTGTTTTCATAAAATATTCTCAAGCTTCATTACCTGATTGAAATTATATATTTTTTATCGGCTTTTGTTTTTGAGTCCATCTGATTTTTCAGGGGAGCTTACTCGCACTTGGGACGCTGGAACAGCTAGAAGAGCTTTTTATAGCTTCTAAGTACAATTCCGAAAACTTTGTCAACTTTTTATCTTTATTAAGAAAAACCTTGATAAATGCTATTAAACTGATTCGTGAAGATACTGAACTATTTGTATTGTCCCATTTCTTTTCTTATAAATACATATCCTTCACTTACTTTAAGTCTGTCATAACTTAAAAAACACGATTTTTGAGTTAATGATGCAGAAATATTTGCTATATTATGTTCTATCAGGTGTACAATTTTCATATTTATATATTTTACACTCTGAAAATATGTAGTTATTTCATTTTAAATGTTTATTTTCATTATCCGACAATAGCGGCATATCTTAGTTGTCCCACAGACGATATTGCTTAAAGATCCTTCAGCTTTCTGTTAAGACGTTATATTTTTGAATTGAATTGATTATGAACAAAAAGATTTATTTTCCATAGAGAATTAAAAATCGTTTATTTAGAGGTATGACAGTGTGGATGTAAGTGAGCGAGCGGATTTCCTCATTTAGTTGCACTTAACAGAAATGGTTAAATCTCTTAAATACATATCTGCCAAAGTAGTTACCCAGGTAATTTTTTGTTCTAAGGCTAGCGTAGTATTATAATGTGGGTCCAAGAAAATGCCAAGAAAATTTTCGCAAAACTAAGTGCATGCTTTGCAGTCTTGTTGTTGCACTTAGAAGCGAAACTGTGCCGGTACAAAGTTTAGGATCTTTTCGGTATCAAGAATAACGTTTCTCGGATACCGGTATACAAAAAATAAAAAATTTGGGTTTCGGTTCTGGTTCTGAGTTTAAATCGGTTGTTTTCGGTATACGGTTCCGGTTCTGGTTCCGGTTTGATTGCCTGGTTGAAACAGATAATATTCCTAACTGGAAAGTAAAAGGACGCCACCATTAAAAACCAAAAAGGTTTTTCTCACTAAGGGCCGATAACTCTTCTTTTAAATAGCTGCTATGTGTCAGATAAGCTCACAGTTTACTCTGCTATTTGTAAGTTTATGTGACATATAGCTCTATGTAGAAGATGAGAAATCGGCCCTAAATCTATTTTTTCGACGGAAGTTTGGTAAAGATAGCTTTAAAACTGATGGGGGATATGGGGGACATGGCTCTATAATCTCAGCTTTGTCATGCTGATCAAGAATATATATATACTTTATGAGGTCGGAGATGCTTCCTTCTATGCGTTACACACTTCTGGACAATTTTAATAATCTGTATCAAGTCCAAATATAAATATATGTATACAAATACTTTAAAAGTGAAATGCTATTATGTCGTCTGGGTTCTACAGATGAAGAGTTTAGGAACGTATACTTGGAATTATAGTTTTGATGGTTAGCAACAAAACAAAGTAAATCAAATGGTTCATTTATGTGTGTAAAATACTTTATTGTACATAAAACATTATAAGCAATTTATAAACAGATAAGTCATGTACAATATAGGCTGGACCAGATTAAAAAAACTCTGCAAATTTAAAAATCTCCCGACGGATTCTGAGAGTTTGACACGAAAAAACAGTTTCAACCTTTTTCTCGGAATTTTCGTTATTACTATTAACGATAAATGTCGGAGTCGAGCTTGACCCATAGTTTTCCTTAAATAGTTTTTAATTAGGCCCCACATCAAGAATTTGACTTTTTAATTATCCTGTTCGTACAGTTTTCCAAATCATAAGTCATTCATCGTTCACATTTGTAAAAAATGATGAGGTCGATGTATACTGCGCTGTTACCTGTGCCATGCAGACATCATTGTCGTTAATATGATTGGCGACATCAAATCGTGTTGAAACCTATTGTAATTACATTCCAAAGGTGGGAGAAATTTTCGAGGGCCCCGTGAGCTTGGGGGCCCGATGCACTGCACCGCCTTGCACCTAGGTAGCACCGCGTTCAATATACTTTTCAAAAAGTAGTGGAATTGAGAACATGCCTGATAGTCATCCGATTTTTCTAAATTCTGCAAATCTGTTAAAGAGCAATAATATTAAGAGTGGCCGAGTTTGGTTACGATAACATAGGAAACAAAACGAGAAGGCCAAGCTAACTTCGTCTGTGCCGAAGTTTTTATACCCTTGCAAAAGCTGTTTTTGAAATGACAGAGTTTAAGAACGCTTAGATAAAAATCAAAAACTTTTGTAACTAAAATCCGTTTTCCGTCAGATGAACATCTGATTTCGACCAAATTCCGCGATTTTTTTTGAAAACATATTAAATTAACAATCGAAAAGTTTAAGAACGATAAAATTGAAAACAAAAAAGTTTTTCTCACTAAGACTCATTTTCCGACCGATAAGTCCAATGGCAGCGTGAAGATAAAGTCATCTGATTTCGAAAAAATTTTTCAAATTAGTTTGAAAGCGTTTAATATTAATAATCACACCCCTTAAGAAGAATTTACATGAAAAAAAAAATTTTTTTTCTCTAAGACCCATTTTTCGACCGATCGGTCCTATGGCAGCTATAAGATATAGTCATCCGATTTTGACCAAAGTTTGCGAATCTGTTTGAAAGCATATAATATTAATAATGACCGTGTTTGGGAACGCTAACATTAAGAACAAAAAAGTTTTTCTCACTAAGACTCATTTTTTGACCGATGGTTCCTATGGCAGCTATAAGATATAGTCATCCGATCCGGTCGGTTCCGACATATTAGCAGCGTGCAGTAGAAAGAAGACTGTGTGGAAAATTTCAGCTCGATAGCTTTAAAACTGAGAGACTAGTTCGCGTAGAAACAGACGGACAGACAGACAGACGGACAGACAGACGGACAGACAGACGGACAGACAGACGGACAGACAGACGGACAGACAGACGGACAGACAGACGGACAGACAGACGGACAGACAGACGGACAGACAGACGGACGGACAAAGCTCAATCGACTCAGCTCGTCGCCCTGATCAAGAATATATATAGTTTATGGGGTCGGAAATGAATATTTCTATGCGTTGCAAACTTCTGGGCAAAATTATAATACCCTTTGCAAGGGTATAAAAATGCAGTTAAAAGAAGAAGTTGTGCAAAGTTACAGCTAGTAAAACAGACGGACATACGGACGGACAAAGCTAAACATACTCAACAAGTCGCCCTGATCAAGAATATAAATAATTTATGGGGTCGGAAAGAAATATTTCTATGCGTTGCAAACTTCTGGGCAAAATTATAATATCCTTTGCAAGGGTATAAAAAGATTTTGACCGATGTTTTGTACTTTGACGGTTCTTTGCGAGCTTTTCAACATCGAAAGTACGTTCTGAAAGCGTTTAAAGCTTTATTTTCTGAGATAACGCTTAATTAAGACGATAAATCTCGAAAGAGAAGAACCCAGAACCGAAACTTTTCCGGTAAGGTGTGTAGTTTCTTCCAATAATATCGGTTCTCGATTCCCTAACTTTGTCAAAATGTAGTATACTTTTCGAAGCGCCCAGCTTTCCCTCTAGTCCTCCTACCAGAGTTTATTTCTGTGTGCGAATTCACTCTTTGTCCTTGAATTGGTACTAATTTACTCAGTCCATTTGCATGCCGACTGGCAGGCAGTTTAATTCCATTTCCGTGTGTACTTGCTTAATTGACGTTGAGGTGGCAACGAGCGCCACCGAGCACATTGGCCATACACCAATGCAATTACCTTAAATTAATTTGAGTGCTTTGTTGATACAGGGCGTGCTGTACAGAGTACACAGTGGCAGTCGCAGTTGCCGTCGCTGTCGCTCCTGTTGCTCACCCAGATCTCATATTTCGGTCTCAGTTTGGTAACTGTAAGGCCGAATACACACATCGAAATCGAAAACGATTACGTTATGGCATCCGAGGGTGGTTGAAATTTGAAAGCATATGCCCTTTGACGAATACAGGCCGGGGCTGAGGCGGGCAGAGGCAGAGAATACAGGCAGATAAAGCCTAAAATGCCCACTGATGAGTTGGCAATAATTCGCTTGAGTGGTTGCTGTCAACAGGCAAATAATAGGTGTTCTATTTGAGGGCGGGCAGACATTATTACACTGCTGCCGGTGCCGGTGATGGCCTTTTGTTTACACGTAAAACACCATGCATATTTAATTGGGTTAAATTGCTTGGCGATTAACATTTGGAAATGAAATGCGCGGATAATTGAGTTTACTTTGTCTAATTACAACAGTTTTTATGGTATGCCGGTTAGGTATATACATACATACGTTCGCAATACAGCGCAAAAGGCATTTGCATTGGAAATTCTTATAAAAAACACTGGAGTCTCTGTTAAGTGTAGTGCCAAAGGAAGCTTCTCCAATTTCTTCGTTCGATCAACTAAGAGGACGCACGTGTATGTGTGTGAGCACTCGTATGCAAGGAAATTAATGAAATCAAACAATACCAAGGGTGCAGGGTATTTCGTATATAAATCAGAGTCGATATAGCCAAGTGGCACGAATATTTGGGCCCAAAGGGCAAAGCCACACGGGATCAAATCAATCCCCATCGGTAATGAACCGATTGAAAAAGGATTGAGTTGATCCCACTTTTTCAACCCCAAAAAGTATTACATTTATCCTGAGCTAATCTTAAAATAGATTAAACTAAGCAAAATATTCGAGCACAATTTAATCCCAAAACAGGTCATTTTAAGCAGGTTCGAGTTTAATATGAGCTCGATATGTAATATTGATTTGATCCCAGGAAAGATCCCTTCCCTTTCTGCTCTATAATTCCATAGGTCATCCTTATACTTACACTTCAAGACCCACCCAGTTTTGGTTTATTTTAAACTTCTGAAAAACAAAGAAATATACAATTTTTGGGCTCAACTGGGACTCGAACGCACGAACATGCGCACTGAACACGAACGGAACGGCATCTCATGGCACACTCTCTATAATTTATGAACATGTGATCTCGAAAGGGATTGAAGTAAGCACATTTGGAATGATACAAGTTCGAAAGGCTGGGGCCAAGCCTTTTCAAGCTAATGCCGGGCTTACTCTTAGGGCGCGCTCACGCATGCGACTTAAAGATGAACTGACGGCAGAACTTAAGGCTGATCTTGACAAATAACCACGCTCCGTGCATGCAAGTGTGGACAACAAGCACTGGTTTGATCTCCAGAATTCAGTTGTAAGCTCAGCTTTACGGAATCAATCGAGCATGTTTGTATATTTCGGCTTGCTGATGACTAAAATATCATGGTCAGCCGTCAGTTCATCATTCAGCCGCATGTGGGCGTGCACCCTTAAATATTAAAAGATTAAAAAGATTGAAAATGTCATGCCGTTTTTTTTCAGTGTATCAATCTCCTGTTTTCACACTAGAGGAAGGGACTTACATTCTAACGCCGAATCGAATTTCATGTCTACTTCGCAGCTGGCGCCAGTAGCTAGTGCAGGTGACCGGTTATGTAAGAGTTTTTGAAGAAAATTTTTTATCAGCTCTCAAAATGATCAAATGTTTTAAGATTTTCATTAATTGTTCTGTCTCACCGGGGACATTAGACTTAACGTTATCAAAAATAGTGTATGAACGGGTTTCCTCATTTGTAGTACAATATTTTCACTTTGAGAATAATTTTTTGATTACACAAAAACTAGTTGATAGTTTTCCGTTTTCAGAACATTTTAAGCTCAACAGGAAAACAAATTTGATTGATTATGTATTAGATTATAATATATCCTCAAACTGTGGGGTTCGGAAAAGGTTACATTTCCTTTTGGATTGGGAGGGAGGCAATACTATATAAAACCGCTGGATGTGCTGCTGCTCCGCTTATATTCCATTGGATCAAAGACATCACTGTAAAACAACTTTTCAATGGACCCACACCCCACAATGGACTTGGTTTAACCCTTAGTTTTTTAAAAAGAACAAGAAAGTCGATCAAGAAGATCGATATGCTCAGTATGCATTTTTCTGTTGCAGTGGCAGAAGAATGCAGCGCTGCTGCTCCGCTGTTCAAAAACTATTTTTATTTTCTAATTAATACAAATGTATAATATCCCAAATGTAAAAGTACTTCTACAAGGGTTTTGGGATTCCAAATGACGGTTTCAGCTTTCGCAAAGCTTTACAAACGAAATGCATTATATGTGCGTGATGTTGTGATTTGAATACAAATGTTTTATGAATGAGGACAAAAAATTTCCTGAACCTGGGTTCAAACCTGAACCAAGGTTCAACGGCTTCATAAACCTGCTACGGGAACCCGAACCTGAACTGTTTTTCGGGTTCGAACCC